>VNJU01007891.1:0-39943 GCA_008042675.1 Drosophila seguyi | reverse complement strand
ACTAGTCTCTCAGTTTTGAAGCTATCTGAATGAAACTTTGCAGATAGTCTTCTATATGCTCTCACTACTATATAAGTCGGAACGGGCCGGATCGGACGGCTATATCATATAGCTGCCATAGGAACGATCGGTAAATTTTAATGAAAAAAATTATAACTTAACCAATTTTTAAGATATTTGCATAAAATTTTAGATCTGACCATTTGGTTATATTTTAAAATTTCTGTTTTAATTTTATCAAAATCGGACAAGTATATCATATAGCTTCCATAGGACCGATCGGAAAATTTTAAGAAAAAAAATCTAACTAAGCCACTTTTCCACATATTTTCATAAAATTTTAGACGTAGCCATTTTGTATTATTCCAGAATTTCGGATTTAATTTGATCAAAATCAGACCACTATAACATATAGCTGCCATAGGAAAATATATATCCGTTTGGCTTTGTTGCTAGCAACATTTTTCGCCAGCAACACTCTGGCAACATTTATTTTATGACAGTACCCGAGAAAGCGAAAAAGTCAGAACATTTTTCTTCTTTTTTATCTACTTACTGCAAGGGTATTTAAACTTCGGCATGCCGAAGTTAGCTTCCTTTCTTGTTAGCTATTGGTTTCAATTCTTATTTAGCGCTGAGCCTTGCTTTGTACGTAAACACATTTTAAATTATGGTTTTAATTTATTGTTTACAACATAATTCCCTACCTAAATTATTGAATGTAAATTGCTTAGCCTTTTATTTTGTTTTGTTCCCTTTGATGAGATAATCTTTACTGGCTTAAAGGCATTAATTCTGTGTTTTTGCCCCTCTCACTGGCTCACCCACTCCCCTGGCCTAATCAGCAGCTGTCTCTCTTTTCAGCGGAAGGATATATGCATATATATATCCTTCAATGGTGGACGTGGGAGACCTTCACCCCTTGGCAAAAGCCGGAGAGCTCATTAAGCTTTAGGCGTATTAAGCGAATTCCGTCTTCTCTCCTCCCCTTTTTTTTTCTTCAATTATTTCAGCAGAAACAACATTTAAATGGAATTCAAAAACGCTCATAATTTAAAATTAATCCCCGAGTTGGTCGCCGAATGAAAGGAAGACGCGTCAGCGGCAGGGGTTCCCGTCCTTTTGGTCCTTTGTGGACATTGCGCCTAAATGAGCACCGCGCTCGCCCCCCCTCTCTCTCTCCTCTCATCAGCGATTCAAATGAATCAGAATCAGAATCTAAAGCTAAGGCTGAATCTGAATCTGAATCAGACACAGAATCATCAACTTCAAAAAGGCGAAAAACGTTTGGGGGGCTGCGTTCTGTTGACGTGGCTTTTTCCCTTTGACCATTTAAGGGATTTAGGAGCCATATAGCAAAGAAAACAAATTAAAAGTAAACGCAGCTTCTGTCTATTTAAATTGCTTGCGAGGGTTCGGGGTTCAGGTTGGGTTTATTTTCTTAATTAACGCAAAAAAAAAGGCAACGCGTCTGCAAATTATGTGATTTCAGAATTTTTCAATTAAAAAATAGAAGAGAAACCAACGGTGAAAAGGAAATGTTAGTGGAAGCTGTCATTCGTTCTGGCTTTTGTTTACAACTTTTCCCCTCGGCAGATGATGCTCTGGAAAAATAAATAAATAAAATTCTACTCAAAACTTGTGTGGTTTTCAGTTTTTTTAAGAGAGGCAAATAACATGTAATCAAAAGTCAGAAAAAATAGTTGTGAGTTCATCAACTTCCTCCTCACATCCTCATATATTTAGATTTTATAGCATCCCCACTTTTTTATGGCAAAGTAGCTGGCTTGCAATAGATGGCGCCACCTGGAAAAGGACACGAGTCCTTGCAAGCTTATGGTAATTTTGTGGGGTGCGTGTGCCGACTGAAGGCCAACGAAAGCTAAAGGAAAAGCTTGGCCAAACTTGAGTTGGTGATTTTTCATTTTTCTTTTGAATTATGCTAATTAATTTATTTATTAAATTATTAGTTAATATTTAAATTAGTATATTTATTAGTTTTTTGAAATATTAAATTTAATCAACATAATAGAACTTTAAATTAAAATTTAAAATTTAATTCAATACTTTATTTTTCTGTTATGAACTGTAGAGCAGTTTCCAAAGCATACTTTTCGGCATTTCCCCAGCGAATTCAAATCGCTTATATTTCAAATATTAGTTTAAGGGGCCTTTTTGTTTGTTTTTTTAGAACTTTAAAAAGTGTTTAAATTTGTGGAATCATTTTTTCAACCTTAGATTTTTGTGGCATTCTTTTTAGCATTTTCAGAGAGAATTTAAATCTGTTTTTATTACAAAAATTTTGGCATACGGATTTGTTTCTGTTTGTGTGTTTAAAAATGGATTTGCTCTTAAAAACGAGTCTTTTTATATAGAATAATTTCTTTGATCATCTACTTAGATTTCACAGCATACTTTTGGCCATTTTTCCAAATAATTAATTAATAAATTTCTCTTGTAAGAAATATTGTAAATTACTTTAAATTACTTAAATTCCCTTTAAAAATGCTACAAATATGGATAAAAATTAAACCATTTCAATAAGCTAAATAATTGTTATCATAGCCTACTTTTGGGCTTATTTTCGAGTGAATTCAAATCCCTTTGGGCCTCAGAAACGCACTTAAACTTAATATAGTAAATCTATGTAGAGCTGAATTTAAATTGGTTAATTTGCAGAGGCGTGCTCGCCAGGGGCGGTTCGGTATGGGGGCGTGCGAACCTGATATCCTGATGCCTGACGGAGGACTGCCAACATTGGATGGATGCGTGACAGATGACACAGCACTACACACACATCGTCAGCCAAGCTTGTCTGTATCTGAATTGAATCAACTTTATTTCGAAATGATGCCACTTAAGGACTCAGGACTCTCTGCCCCTCTCCCCCTGTATCTTCCTATCTATCTGTCGTAGTTACAGTTTTGCATGCGACGCACACACACACACACACACATATAGCCGCAGCTGAATCCGTAGCATACTTTTTGGCATGTGCAACGTGCCAACCGAAATAAACTTGATAACAAGCAATTTCTCACGTCTCTCGAGCGTGGCAGTTGCCATTTTCGGTCGCCTCCGTTGCCTTCAATCCATTTCCGACTAACAATCACACATGCAGGAGCCAAACAGAAGCTGGAATAATTACACTGCAAACAAAAAAAAGGGAGGATTGCATTGGGAAAATTAAAAATAATTACGAGAAAGAATAGCATTACATTACATGTTATTTTAGGATTACTAAAAAAGAGAGATCATATTTTAGGCGTATAAAATTTATAGAAATTTATGACATTATTTATATTTCATATGGAAAATATTTTATTGTTTTAGAAATTTTATTTATAAATATATTTTTTATATAAGTATTTATATAAATAACAAATAAATATTTTTAAGTATACAAATCATAACAAAATAATAATAAAAAACGGTCACACTTAAATTTGTAAATAAAATTATATTTTACAAATATCTAAAAAATGTATTATGCTATTTGATTAATGTATAAATATATAAAATATAATAGATAATTAATATTAAAGCCAGAAGTATCATTAAAGCAGTGGCGACTTGCTAGACTACATATTTCCGCACTTTGGTCACACTATAAATCGATATTATACTTGATGCATCGGAGCTATATTTTATAAAAAATAGATAATATTTCCTGTGTGCTAAAAATTCAAAGTTTAAATTTCCGCTTGCTATTTCCCATTTTTTTCCCCAAGTGTAGAGCTGCTTTGGCTTTTGACTGTGGCCCTCCATGTTTTGACTTTCGACGCGTTCCATTCCGATCCGATGCTCGTTTTGCTTATCATTAGTTTAATTGGTGGCATGACGACATCATTGACATCTATTTACCCGTCGCCGGCGCCCCTTTGATCCGCTGTCTTTTGCCATTTAATTGGATGTTGGCCGTGGCAGGCGCAGCAGGTGGGAAAGGGGACGAGAACCAGGACGAAGGACGCGTGGGGATGGGCTTCTATTTAGACATTTGACACAATTTGGACAGAGGGCGGGCGGGTGTTCTCCGGAGGCATCAACAAACCTCCCCCTTTTTGTTGGACTTTTAATTTGTCACTAATTTTCCACGTCTCGTCGAATTACATTTTGTGCTTCATTAACGCCTTCGAAGGCCAGGAAAAAAAAAACATGGTTCCAATTTCGCCAACTTAATGAAAGTGTCAACTTTAACGAGCCTCAAATTGTTTTCATTTTCACTTACCAACAATAACGGCCATATAATAATGATAATCATAATAATAATAATAATAACAATAACGATGTGCCGGCAGCGGATTTCCTGTCCCCTCAACGATATTGATTGCTTCATCAGTTTTTCTTCTCTCCCTCTCTCATTGTGTTTTTTTCTTGGGTATTTTCCTACATTTTCTTGCGAACTGCGAACTGGAGCTTTGTGTCACTTGATTGATTGGAAAAATTATTCAATCTGGTCTCGTTATTTATTTGGTATTAAGAAGGGGAAATTATTAATATTATTTGGGTAGGAAATTAGGGAAAAATATAAGTGTCCTTAAATAGATATGTTTTTAAAGGTTTGGTAAATTTTTGTAAAATCTTGGTAAATTTTTGTAAAATCAATTTGCCTAACTATACACCATAGGTTTTTATTTTTCGGGGATTTCTCATTGAGTTAAGCTTTGAAACGAGTTCCCAGAAGGACCCTGCAGGACCTCAGCAGGAGCTGGAGAACTGGTGGCCGAAAAGCTGCCTATTTAGACAATTGCTGTCAAAACATTTGGTAATGGATACCAGGCAGCCAGCCAGCCAGGATGCCAGGCAGGATGAGTGAAGCCCAACTAGGACACAATGCCAGTCACACACACAAATAATCACAACAAAAAATATATATACAAGTGGAAGGAAACGCGGCAAGTTGATTAAATTGCGTGAAGAGCTAAACGACAAACAGCCTGGATAATGGCAGAAAGGATTGAGGATTGCCCGTGTCATGACGATCGGGTTTCGATTACACACAAAAAAAAAGGGAAATACCCCGTACCTCCTCCTAAGAGTGTGTTTTTTCTTTTTATTTCATTTGTTGTGGTGGCCTCGGCTCCAATTCAATTGCCGCTTCCGCTGGCGCAAATGTCATTCGGGGCCCGGGGCCAGGACAAAGGGGATCCTGGTTGGTTTTAATTACGCCAAGTGATTCGCAATAAGCAAAATGGAAATCAAATGCGCCATCTTGCACATCCGGATCTCGAGTGACATTTATCGCGTATTTTGACAGCATTCTGATTTCGATTCCCAATTCAAAAACCCAACCCTAGCCATTTCCCAAGGAGCTATCCATAGGAAACCAGGGGGAACTCTCAGGGAACACCAGGGCAAAATGGCGCTTTATTGTACAAATTAATGGTTTTGAAAATGAGCTAAGCCCCAGACTACTGGCGGAGAGGTTTATATTCAAATTTATTTTGTTTTCTATGGTTTTTTAATCATAACTTGGCTGAAACTCAACCGATTTTAGTCTGGTTTGGATTTTTATTCTTAGTTTTTTAAGGCCAACTTTTCTGCATTCAAATCTTAAAATTTATTTTTTATTGAATTTTTTACCATATTTTATGAAGTAACCCTTATGTACATTTTTTTTAATAGTTCAATTTTTTAACTACAAAATCTCTATGGTTTTTTAATTATAACTTGGCTAAAACTCAACCGATTTTAGTCTGGTTTGGATTTTTATTCTTAGTTTTTTTAGGCCAACTTTTCTGCATTCAAATCTCAAAATATATTTTTTTTTGTCAATTTTAGACAACTTTTTATGAAGTAACCCCTTAAAATTTTTGTTTTAATGGGTCAATTTTTTAACTAAAAAATCTGTATGGTTTTTTAATCATAACTTGGCTGAAACTCAACCGATTTTAGTCTGGTTTGGTTTTTTATTCTTAGTTTTTTTAGGCCAACTTTTCTGCATTCAAATCTCAAAATTTATTTTTTTTTGCATTTTTTACATTTTTTTATGAAGTAACCCCTTAAAATTTTTGTTTTAATGGGTCAATTTTTTAACTTTAAAATCTGTATGGTTTTTTAATCATAACTTGGCTGAAACTCAACCGATTTTAGTCTGGTTTGGATTTTTATTCTTAGTTTTTTTAGGCCAACTTTTCTGCATTCAAATCTCAAAATAAATATTTTTTTGCATTTTTTACCATTTTTTATGAAGTAACCCCTTATGTACATTTTTTTTAATGGTTCAATTTTTTAACTACAAAATCTCTATGGTTTTTTAATCATAACTTGGCTAAAACTCAACCGATTTTAGTCTGGTTTGGATTTTTATTCTTAGTTTTTTTAGGCCAACTTTTCTGCATTCAAATTTCAAAATATATTTTTTTGTCAAATTTTTGACAATTTTTTATGAAGTAACCCCATACATTTTTTGTTTTTAATGGGTCAATTTTTTAACTATAAAATCTGTATGGTTTTTTAATCATAACTTGGCTGAAACTCAGCCGATTTTAGTCTGGTTTGGTTTTTTATTCTTAGTTTTTTAGGCCAACTTTTCTGCATTCAAATCTCAAAATTATATTTTTTTTTGCATTTTTTACCATTTTTTATGAAGTAACCCCTTATGTACATTTTTTTAATGGTTCAATTTTTTAACTACAAAATCTCTATGGTTTTTAAGGCATAACTTGGCTGAAACTCAACCGATTTTAGTCTTGTTTGGTTTTTTATTCTTAGTTTTTTAGGGCAAACTTTTCTGCATTCAAATCTCAATATTTATTTTTTTTTTAATTTTTGACAATTTTCTTGTACTTTTTTATTTATTTATTATTTTTTTCTATATAAAATACACAAAGATTAACCAGAGAAATAAAATCCCCTAGAAATCAAGCCTAAAAATATGCAACAAAATATTGCACTGCAAAAAGGTAACCTTTTTAAAAAAGAAAAGTATTAAAAGTAGCAATATGCTTATATTCCTGCAAGCATTAAGATATGTACATAATTATTCAAGACCAAATTATTCTTCTTAGTGAACCCAACACCCCCGCTAAACACAAAGGACAGCCTCGTTTTCCACTCGAATTGAGCCGCCTGGCCGTGGGTTGCTTCCCTCCCCCCTGCCACAAGTTTTCCCACGTTTATGCAATCATTATATTTTCATGCCTATTAACAAATAAATAAATCTAAAGAAATTTGCATAAATATTGCGCAGGTGATTTGATCAGCGGAGTGTGCCAGCGATGATTGCGATTTCCATTACGATTATGACCACGATTACTCCTGAATGAGTTTGATCATTGTTTACTCAATTGGAAGGGGAAAAGGAAAAGCAAGGGAATAAGTAAATACATGCATATATTGTGAAGATATTTGGAATTTTTTTATACCATTTTTTATTATATAAAAAAGTCTAAAAATTTAATAATTAAAGTAAGAAGTTCGTTTGCCTTTTTGCCACACTATTCTGCTTTACAAATGTTATTTTATTTAATTATTTTATTATATTTTATGAATACTGTATATATTATACTTAGAAGTATTTAATTTCAATTTAATTCCGTTTTTTCTTCCAAATAAATACTTAATAACATATAACGAATTATACATAAAATCCCATTCCCTTGAAGGCTATTACAATACCAATTTTGTTCACTTCCTTTTGGGTTGGCAGGAACGGATCCTTTTTCCCGGCACTATTCTTATTTTTTGAAGTGGTTCAACCAATTGAATAGACAAAACCAATCACACATCCCTTGAATTTGACAATAAGTGTCCGAGAAATGGGCGAATAAATGATCATCTGGGCGGCAAATCGAGTTGGGACTCACTTGGCCGTAAAGACTCACTTTTCCGGATTTTCACACACCAGCTGGGGCGAGGCGAGGCGGGGCGGGGCGAGGCACCTTCCTGTCCACTTCCGCTTCCTCCTTCTCCTTTGTTGCTCAATTTGTGTCTCAATTTGCTCATTTATTCCCATACACTTGGCTTGCCATTTTCACACTTGCCAAAGGACAAATTGAGTTGGACACACAGTAAACAGGATGTGCACAGAGAAATTATTTAAATAAATATTTAAATAAAAAATTCGATATCATATAAACTGTGTAAAATAAATCCATGGATTGTATTAAATAAAAATTAAAATAAAAAATTTTTAAAAACATCTTTTAATAATAAAAATTGTATATATAGCATTGCTTTTAATATATAAATGTGTAAAAAATATTTTCCACCATTTTTAAACTCTTTTAAAGCTAATAACGGAATTCAATAATGGAAAATAATTTATAAACCATTTTTTTTTATTATAAAAATGTTTGAAAAATATGAGACCTAATGTGAAATATACCTATAAAAACATAATTTAATGATGGAAAATAATTTCTTATGCACTTATGTTGTATAAAAATGTATAAAAAATATTTTCATGATGTTTAGCTTGTTAAATAAATTTAGAAATCCATTTAGCAAACATTTCTCTTAATATACAAATGTATGAAAAATATGCTCCAGCTTATTTAAGCTTGTCTAATGTCTAAAAATCTATTGAAAAATAAAGCTAAAACCATAACGTTTTATTAAGACATAAATTTCTATGAAAAACCCAAATTATTTAAAAAAAAACCATATTTGCTTAATTATTATCCCATTTTTTGCCGTGTCCTTTGGGAAAACTCAATTGCAGTTCACATGACAGGACAATGGCAGTGCCGGCCGCAGCTGGGAAATGCGGAGGATGAGTCGGATATCGTTATCATTATCATTATCGTTATCCTTGCACCTTGCAACCGATGCCGCCGACACTCGCATTGAATTGCTGACTAATTGCTGCCTGCTCTTTGGCGCCCGCCTTTCCGCGGAAAAGCGGGAAAGTCAGCCGTGAAATTTTAATGATTCGTAAGCTGATACGCCTTGTGAAGGCTTCCGGGTCCGGGGATGCAAATTAAGCGAGTTTCTCTCGCTCTAATCTGGCGAAGGACGACACTTTCTTATTGAGTATCAAAGGCGAGTGGAAAATGACAGTGGAAAACCCGCTGAGGCAGAAAAAAGAGACAAAAACGGTAGACAACAAAAAAAACCTCTACCGGAAAATCTCGAACCTCTCAGCCGGGGTTGGGGGGTCACGTCAAAAGATTATGACAATTTTCCCACCACAAATGAACACGAAAATCCGACAGGCGACAGGCGACGGGCGACGGGCGACGGACGACGACAGCCAAAGGAGCAATCGGCCCAGGACCAGGCAGGACTCGGGGCCATTGTTAGCTGCCGTTGACAAGGATTAAGGACATTAGTGCCGTGGAAAATAAGAAAGTGACAAGAAAGCGAAAGAAAATCCTCACAACGGAGAATAAATGTAATCAATGGGACAGGAAAACAGCGAAAATTATGATTGATTTCGATTGTTTGATTGGTTCGAGAGAGAAATTGGTAATGGGAGTATATCGGATGTCCTTCGAGCGAAAAAGGTTGCCCACTCCAACTGGAAAATGGGCTTAAATAATAAAAAAAACCATATTTTAATACGTATTATATTTCTTCCACAAAATTAGTATAAAATTACGGTATTTCTACTATTAATAATTAATTTTGAATGCATTATAATGAAGAAAGGAGAAATATATTTAAAACCATTTAAAAATATGTCTAAAAGTATGCAATAAATATTTATAAATTTTTTTTACTTATTAAGCATTAAAAATTTGCTTTCGTAATTTTAATTTTTGTCAAAATAAGGCAAAATTTTAATATTCTTGAAGAAATGTCTAAAAGTATGCTGCATTTTTCTTTCAAATACTTTAAAATTTTTTAAAAAAGTTGTATGATCACAAAATTAATTTAAAAAAGCCTTAAAGTGTGATGCGAATATTTCAGTCATTGTTTTGGGACTTAATAAATTAAATTTTAAGGTAGTATTTAAAGTTTAAATCAGTATAAAAGTATGAAGTGTCTAAAAGTATGCAGTGATCGGGTTTTCTAATCTTAAATACATTGTAGTGTTGTTTTCCGTAAGACATAACATTTTTTTAGCATACTTTTCGGCACTAAATAATTTAGTTTTAAAGGAACAACGATTTCTTAAACACTGATAGCTTGTGGTTTATTTGGCAAATCAACGAATTAGTTTAAATTTCAATAAATAAATTCAAGAAAAATACACTTTTTCCTTTAAGATTAAAGAATAAAAAAACAACTACTAAATATATATAATTATCTTAAAAAACATAGCTTTTAGATTTTTAATACATTTAAAAGTTGATAAGTAAAGCCTATTGCATACTCCCCTCTCCCCTTAACCCTTTTTTCAAGTTGATTACAATGACTTGGCCACTTGAATTGCAACTGAGACGATGTGGAGTGCCAGGGTTGTCACCCGCGAGGCGTTGCCACTTGAGATGCGGCGGCGCCGGCAACCCTGGCCCTCATTAAAAATCATTTAGGAAACCCTTTATCAGCACAAGACTAGGATAATTTCAACAGGACTCCTCAAGGGTAGCACGACGGGGGGCGTGAACCCAAAGCGCCACTCGAAGGGGGGTTGCAAAAATTCAGCATAAAAAAAATATATATATATGTATATATCTGTATATATATATATCTGTATAAGGTTCTTGAATGCAGCATGCAAGAAGCTCAGAGAGAGCTCCTTTTGATCGAATTAAGGCGCCCAGCATGGCGTCCAAATATGGCCAACTTGGGCGCAGAAAAAAAAAAACCACCCACTTTTCGTGGCACCTTCTACCACCTTCCGCCTTCCACCTGCCTCGTGCTCGAGTGCAGTTTATTGTTTGATTTCGCTCTTTTGTGCATTTGCTCGCCCTTTGAAATTCAAATTGAGATTCAAATTAAAATCAAGAGCGGGCAAAACGGTTCGCCATCGTCGGCGGCCATCATGGCTTTCGTTACCTTTTCTTTTCTTCTTTTTTTTTTGCTTTGTTTTTTTTTTTATTTTTTGATTTTTGCCTGGGTATCCGCCCAATTCGTGGAGATCAAAGTGGAGCTTCTCCCATGTGAAATGTGGAAATGTGGAAAGCGCTGCCTCCTTTGTGATTGTGCAGCTCGCCTTGCAGTCGCCCCCAAAAAGCACACAAAAAAAGCTAGAAAAAAAATGAAAAGAAAATGCAAATAAAGTTGAAATAAAGACATCAAGATGTCTGAAAGGCTTCACGCTCTGATGCGATGGACAAATGAAACTTTGCCCCTGCCTCCCAGGGGAAAAGTGGCGTTGGGGGGCCAAGGGGGCTATGTATATCAAAAGGCCATTTTCAAAAATGGCCAGCACACCTTGAAGTTCATAAAAGCAGTGGGAGCGAGCCTGCAGCCTGAATTAATTTTTTCTAATTATTTTCATACATTTTTTAAAATCTGGCTAAAGTTTTTTTTTATTTTAAAGTCTAGAGTATTTATATGTATTGTTTATAAATAATATCTGATAGAAACTTTACAATTCATTGGGCTATAAAATTTTATAAATCAGAAAAGGCTTTTGATTTTAGGCTTTTTGTAATAAAATAAGGAAAACCACAAGAAGTACTTTTAAGATATTCATGATGATGATATAATTTAATTTCGTTAATAGATAAACATAACTCAAAGGTTCTTCCTGCGACAAATTGCTTAAAATTTTAATAATAATAATTTTAAGAATAAATAAAGCTCTTCTTATAAAATTAAATAATTCGAATATGAACTAAGCGTAGAATAAATTCAACGGGAACATTTGTATAATTTGCAATATTTTAATATGTATCTTCTAGAATTTTTCAAATTGTTTTAAATTTCAAATAATTAAATTTAATTCATTTTAATGATTTCTTAAGACAGTATTTTTATTTAATATTAAGCTTTAAAAATACCTTAATTGGCGTAAATTTCTAATGATTTTTATTACGTTTAGTGGTATATTTGTTTATTATATTATTTAATATTTATTATTCTATTTTTTATTTATTATTATATTACTTAATATTACCTTGCAAAAAACATACAAAAATAATTTGTAGATTTCGTTCATTAATGTTTATATAATATATATTGCTGTAGAAATTTTAAATAAAACCCTTGAAAATGTGTCTAAAGCATGTAAATTATATTTTTGAAACACCAAATTCAATTCAAATATATTTTGCATAATAATTAAATAATAATCATAAAAAATAATGCACAAAATAAAATAACTTCCATACAACGTAAATTGTATAGCACAATTTTTGATGGCCTTTTTTTATATTTAAATAAATAACATGCTCCCCTGAGCTTAATATATATTTTAACCCTCTTCCCTTTCAAGTTCTCAAAGCCTTTGGGCGGATTAAATGGTAAAATGGTAAAAAGCAAGAACGTCGCAAAAAGTGCAATAAGATGCACTCCTTGTTGGTCCTTTGTCACAGACACACACGTGCCAGGCCGCGAAACATAACACACACTTGCATATATCTCCGAAGGACGTCCGTCCGTCTGTCAAAGGCATATCGCGCACCTCAAAGCGTTATGCAAAATAATTGTTTATGGTGTTTTAACAATTTGCACACGAATCCTTCTTAATCCTGAGTCCCCATTGGAGGAAATGCAGGCGTATATAACAATTATATGTGTGTGTGTGTGTGTGGGGAGGACATTATGCAAGGCAGCCAAGGATATCCGCGGGGATATGGAAAATGCGTCTCATTACAGGATGATACGAGCATATATATATCCTCCACTCACACACACACACACACGCACTGCAAATCCGCACTCGAGGACGACGTCGTTATCCTTAATTTATAAAAGTGTGCGTTGCCGCCCGTCGCCGTCATCTTGTGAATATGCATAAAACTGGAAGGAATTAAATTTCCGACTTACCAACGCGGTGCACTGGGAGAAAATAAGGGGGAAAGGTATAATTAAATGTTAAATTAACCTTGTTTTATGGGAAGCCCTTAAAATATGCCAAGTTTCCAACTCTTTTGGGTAAAATCACAATATGAATTCTGAATTTTAGCAATAAAAACTTTAAGGAACTTTACAAATTTTTCATCAAATTATTTTTCTTGTGTACTTTATATATTTTCCTAATTATTTTATTAAGTATATATATTTTCCTAATTATTTAATTAAGTTTATATATTGGAAGGCTTTTTTTAATCAGTAAAAATTTTTGAAATTTGTGGCTTTATTTACTTATTTTAAATAATCTTAAGCTTATTATTACGAGTTTCGGTAAATCAACTTAAGTCTGTCGCAATCTTATTTTGAAGGATTTTTTAATAAACAAATATCCATATTTATATTTTTTTATTTATTTCTAAAGAGCTAAAAAGAAATATATAAATGAAGAGCTTTTTTGTGTTATGTAAGCAAAGGATTTTTAAATGAAAAAAATTAATTTTTATTTGCTTTTTTTATATTTTGTTTGCTAAGAGTAAATAGTTTATATTTATATTTATATTTTTAAACACTATAATCACTCTATAATAATTACTGAAATTACTACAATTAAGCCAGCTTTTCGCTGCGTGTACTTTTGCTATCGCTGCCATAATGAAATGTAATGCAATGTAACCGAATAACGAACCAACCAAGCGCAGTCGTTGTGCCCCCCAGGCCACCGAGAACCACCCAACCAGCCAGAAATACCACCCATAGATCCCCCCTAGAAATTCCCCCCTAAAAAAAAAAACCACCTCCCCCTCCGAAATCTATGTAAAAATACAGAAGGACCTGCACCACATTTACCACCTGCAGGCTGCAGTTATTTTTCTTCTTTTTTTTTTTGCTTCCTTTGTGCCTCAGTAATTTGCATATGCATTAATATGCTTCAAGTGTCCCGTGTCCGTATTCGCATATCCTTATCCCGGGCACATCCTTGAGTATGAATAACTGCTTTTGGTCCTTTGGCTTTTGTGCACTTGTGTGTGGAATCGCTGCAAGAAGCGGAAGATGATGCCCGGCACAAATCGTTGGCGGGGGTAGGGGGTGTCCTTTTAATGGTCCTCGTTAAGCGGTTCTGCACTAACTAAGTTGCAAAAAGGATACTTGTATTCATAATAATAACCAGCCACCAACCAGGAGATAACTGCAGTTTTCAAGGATTAAATAATATTTGTGGTTTAGAGGAGTATAAATTGATAGAAATTAATGTAAATATGAAATATATTTAAAAGAAATATCAAAATATTAAACAACTGTATTTTGAGTTTGGTTTTGGGTTTACCCATGCTTTAGCATTATATATAAATTTATTATTAAGGACTGATACTGCGCTTAAATGTTTTTTTGTAAGCTTGTTTTAATAATTTGTTAGTTTTTTGTATACTTTCTTTATTGATGCTTATTTTAAAGTACGATTTCTTTATTATATAAATATTTAAAAATGCTATAAATATAAATATATATATATATTTAAATAAATATATATATAAATACTAATAATATTAATAATAATGAATGTAATATTTAAAATTTATTTGATAAAAACAGCTCAATATTCAGGGCCTGAATTCTTTAGGTGTTTCAATAAATCCGTATGAAAATTTCGAGGTACATTCGAGGTATTGAAAATTTATAACGAATTTATTTATAAAATATTGTGACTTGTTTATAAAAACAAAATACAAGATTTGCTTTATTTACTTGTATAATTTGTTGAATAAGTATGTTATTTTAAGTAATAATTAACTTGAAGCTTTAAAATTTACTTAGTTTACTTTAAAGTCAACATCAATTCTGGGGGAATTAAGCGTTAGTTATTTAAATATTTACATAAATTGCAAAATTTTCCAAAAGACTCATAGTGCCTGATACCATTCAGTTATTTGATAAAAATTAACTTATTTAATAATTTACTTTAGCTCTAAACAAACATTGTGGAACTGACAGTCGGTTTTTTATTTATTTACAACTTTTGAAGAAGAAAATCACTATCAGTGTCTAAAATTAATTTCTTATTAATTAAAATTAAAGCAAAATAAAGTAATTAGCATTTTTAGCCACGTTAACCGTTAACCGCTAACAGTACACCGTTAACCATTAACTGTTTACCATTTCCCAACCCCTCTTCGCACCCGAAATGAAAATTTATAATGGCTCCCCGGAAAGAGAAAGAGCGAGAGCCAGCTGCTCGGCCAGTAAGAGAGGGAAGCAGAGCGAAAGAGAAAGCCCGACAGAGAGAGAGAGAGAGAGAGAGGGATAGCCACAAGGGCGAGTGAGTGCGCAGGTCGCAGCGAGAGCGAGCGAGAGGGTGCGAGGGCGGCAGCGCAAATGCAATTCATTCAAAATGAAAATGAATGAACCAGAGGTCGGGCAGTAAGTGCGAGCGAGAGGCCGCCACACAGAGCGAAAGAGAGGCAAGGAGCAAAATTAACTGGGAGGGGCGAGCAACAGAAAAAAAAAGGAAGCGAAAAGAAACCTCCTGTCAAGGATGATTGCAAAAATCAGCAGAGCAAGAAGTGCCAGGGGTTGTTGTCGTCCTCGCTCGTCGGCCACTCTATATGGCAACCCAACCCCCACCCCCTCCACACCCCTGATAAACCCACCCCACAGGGGGTGGCAGCAGGTGGGAAACAACCACCAGAAGGTCGCCACCTTTGGTTAAACAGAGACAGCAACCGGCGCGTCCAGCAACACAGGACCTGGACCTTGGCGCCAAGTAGGGTCCTGGTTGGCTGTTGGCCCGTCCAGCTTTCTGCTCCCCCCGCTCGCCCCCCCACCATTTCGATATTAACATCGATGATTGCGGTTATAACGATCCACGAGATGCCTTTACCAATCCACATCCACAGAGCGGTAAACACTCGTTGGATTTAATTTGCAATGCAGCGCAGGACATCCAGGACACTCTGACCCTTACCCTCCTCCCTCGTAGTTCTAATGAGGCATATCGCAGGCCGACTTCTAATGAGAGGACTCCTCCCTCGACTGCCTGCAATTAGACTGATTGCGGTTAAGTGCAGTCAATTAATCGGAGGAGGAGGCTTAATGCATCATCGCATTTCAGGACAAGTGCTCACCTCGTGTCTTTGCAGGGGAAAAATCATTCACCATTAAGGTTTGCCCTTTAAAAGCTTTTCAATAGAAGAAAAAACCCCAAATAAATAATAATAAAAAACCCCTTAAACATTAAAGTAAATAACAAAAGGACTGATTTTGTGAATCAATTGATTTTGGATGACATTGCAGGATATTATAATCTTAGGCAGATGTTTGCAGTGCTTTGAAGGAGACATTTTCGACCCTATAGAGTATATATATTTCTGATCAGAAATTGGTAAATTTTAATGAAAATTATTGTAACTTGGCAAGTTTTTAATATATTTGCATAACATTTGAGATATGGCCATTTTGTATTATTCCGAAATTTAAATGTGTAAATATAAGAAGTTTTTTTTAAATAAAAAAAAAAAATTAAAAAGGATTAAATCTGTTTAATAATCGATAATTAATCGATTTTTTCGGGACTTCAAGAATTATACTAACACTTACCAAAATAATGGAAATATTAAACTAAAAAAAATAACATAAAATTTGATATATGGTTATTTTGTATTATTCCAGAATTTAGTTGTGTAAATATACGATTCTATTTTGTTTCAAAATTAAATTAAAATTAAAAAAGGATTAAATCTGTTTAATAACCGATAATAAATCGATATTTTCGGACTTCAAGAATTATACTAACATTTATCAAAATAATGAAAATATTAAACTAGAATAATATATAGTTTCATGCATAATTTGTGAGAAATAAAACAACAACGCAGTGATAACTTGTTATCAAGACCCTTTTCCCCTTCGATTTCGATGATAAACCTATCGAGTTATGCCTGTAGTAATGAGTTATCGAACTTATCCAATATTGTTGGGTCCCCAGTCACTTCATTTGTTGGTCTGCTGATTTCAAAGTTTTCCCCACACATATTTTTCCATGCAATTTTCGCTCTTAATTTCGGAAAGAATCCCCGAGTTCGTCTTCGTCGTCGTCGTCGTCGGTTGATTATGGCCTTTGGGGAATTGAGTTTGGGGAATTATGATGCGTGAAATGTGTGATATGGATGGAGGATGTGTGTAGGAGCAGGAGAAGTTGGAAGCCATATGCAAATCTCGTTAGTGGAGTCGCAGTCCCCCATCCTTATTTCCGAATAGCAAATCGTTAGCGAAAAAAATGGTGGAAATTGAATTTCGCAACTTTTTTTCTTTTTTTTTTGCGCCCCACAATGGCATATTAATTTCAGATTCCAAATGTGGAATCATCCATCGTCAGCCGAGTCCTGTAAGCCATATCGCCGAGAGTCCTTCAGCGGCCCCTACACACCGCCTCCTTTATGTTTTATGGCCTAACGAGTTGCAGCATCTCATTCATTATACGACGATTTGCAGTATTATGGCCTCGTTTGCAGCCACCATCCCCTATAGCCCCATCCCTTTGGGGTTTTTCTTTTATTTTGCACTGAAATAAAATAGGAGATGAATTTAGGAAAATATAAAATTCGATTGAGATTGTTGTAACTGTCGGAGATAAGTGGAAAGGTCTGCAAAATTTGGTTAGTAACTCCCTAAAGTTGTTCTTTTTTTCAAGTAAAAGATTTGCAGACATTGTTCTATTAAACTAAACTAATTTATTTTGGGTTTTACAGGTATTTATTTTAGTTTAGGAAATTAATATTAATAACATATTTTAATTTTAATTGATAATTTTATTTCTATATATTTATTTTGTAGCTCTTTTCTGTTAAGCAATTTAAAAAGAGTAACTATTAAAAATGTAGTTTAAACTAATTTAGTTTGGCTTTTAAAGGTATTTATTTTAGTTTAAGAAATTAATATTAATAACATATTTTAATATTAATTGATAATTTTATTTCTATATATTTATTTTGTAGTATTTTTCTGTAAAGTAGTTTGAAAAGAGTAATTAAGATCTTAATAAGTTAAAGAAAACACCAAAATTAATTTCAATTCAATTGATTGTATTGTTTTTTATTAAGAAATATTAATAATGATTAATTCTATTAATTGTATTGTTTTTTTATTGAGAAATATATATAAAATGATTATAGATTTTTAAAATAACTAAATAAAGTGCAGAGAAACTGTAAAGAAGTCATCAAGAAATAATTCAGGTCATGGCTTTCCTATCAAGAAATGTTTACAAATAATAACTATGATTTAAGTATGTTTTTTTTAGTAAAATTTATATCTAAGGGGTTTAAATATAATATTTATATGTTAATGTGTTATTAATTGTCAATAATTTGTTAAGATAGAAAATATTTTGAATTTTTAAAATACAAATTGAACAAAATAAATATGATTTGAACACTATATTTCCAGGAAGGCACTTTAGATAATTTTTAATTTGTATTTATATTATATAGTATATATTATTATATATATTTTTTTAAATACTTTTTTATGAAGTTTTCTTTCCGTGTCGCCGCACTCATCAAATCTAACATTTTTGCCTCCGGCCAAATGAAAATTTGCATTAAGTGAAGTAGTCATCAGTTATCGGCATTAAAATCGACGAACATCCAGCGTCATGATGATAGCAACGCAGCAAATTTTTGAATTCAATAGGAAAGCCTTGGGTTCATCTTGTTTTATTTATTATTATTTTTTTTTTGTCGTTTTTGGTTGGGGTGTAAGGTGGTGGTGCACGGTGGTGCGGCATTGTTTGCTCAAAACTCAACCTCATTTGGAGCAGAAATATGCCAACAGCACTCGGAATAATAGAGCAAACTTCAGAGACGGCGGAAGGAGTGGAAAAAAGGGGTGCCATTACCATTCAGTAAAAAGGTAAAAAATGGGGGACCTGTGCCTCCTCCTCAGTTGCCTGTTAGTTTGAACGCAAAATCAGCGACATTATAATCGTCCTCATTAACGGTCGTCCTCATCCTTGTGCCCATACTTGTGCCCCTCCTTTTTTTCGCCCATCCCTCTCCTCGTTGTCGTTGTCGTTAATATCCTGGAAAACCTACCTCGTCAACTCATCAGCGTCATTAGCGAAGAGCAGCGGAAGGAAGGAAAAAAAAAATCGCACTAAAAATGGAAAAATTTATGCGGACCAAGGGGAAATATGTGATGCTCTAACGATATTTCCAGCAAGGATAATGTAAAAAAATATTTCAAAAAATTTAGACATATAGAAGATTATTATCAAGTAAAAAAATATTGACATTTTGATGGGTAAAGTTAAAAAATAATATTTTAAAGTAATAAATGCAATCTCTGTTTTTTGGATATTTTGGATTTTCTTTTCCATGTTTCCTATATTATGAAATATTTTATTTAAATTGGAAGCTTTAAGTTAATATTATATTTGATAAGAACTTAATTATTAATATATAACAAATATTATAGATAGGATTATTTTAGAGGTATAGAAATTTAGATAAAAGGCTAAACATGAAAAGATATTGTTTCAGATACAAATAAGTTTAATTGAAAATTAAAAAAATAGATGCACTAATAGTTATTTAATAAAAAACAATATTTTAAATAGTATATTTTGTATACATTTAAAATTTTATAGTCATAAATAGTTATAAAAAATATGATAAGAATACTCATACAATTTAGATAAAACCTTCAAGGTTATTTATACTAAATATTTTCCTAAAAATTGAGCATTGAGTTTATCTTAAAAGGTTACAATGCCCAAGGATATAGTGCCTTACAGAGCTAAAGCTGCTTGCTGGGAACCTAACCGACCTCGCCAAATCAATCCATTTCCAATCCAATCCAATTCCCGGCTACCTGGCAAGTTCGTTGAGTTTTCAATTGATAATACACTTGACTGAGTCCAGGACCAGGATGGGCGCCACACCCCCGTCAGGATCCATTCAATGCTCATTCAGACAATTGCACCAGCACTGTTACAAGAAATATATAGCTTTTCGACACTAAATAAATCAGGGAAATCGAAAATATATGTCGATAAATAAAAGGAATTTTTGAAGAATTTTTAAGAATTGTTATTGAGTTTTTTTAAGAATTTTTAAAAAACTTTTAAAGAATTTATAAGAATATTTAAGGAAGTTTTAAAAAACTTTTAGGGAATTTATAAAAAGACTTTAAAGAGTTTTTAAAGAATTTTTTAAAAATGTAAAAAGAATTTCTAAGAATTTTTAAAGAATTTAAAATTATTTTTAAAGTATTTTAAAGAATTGTTATTGAGTTTTTTTTAAAGAATTTTTGAAGAACTTTTTAAGAATTTATAAAGAATTTTTAAGAAAGTTTAAAAATACTCTTAGGGAATTTATGAAGAGATTTTAAGGAGTTTTTAAAGAATTGTTAAAGAATTTTGAAAGAATTTTAAAAGAATTTTCAAAGAATTTGCAAAGAATTATTAAGAATTGTTATTGAGTTTTTTTAAAGCATTTTTTAAGAACTTTTTAAAAATTTATGAAGAAGTTTTAATGAAGTTTTAAAAACTTTAAGGGAATTTATGAAGAGTTTTTAAAGAATTTTTAAAGAATTTTTAAAGAATTTTAAAGAATTTACAAAGAACTTACATTTTTTTTAAAGAAGGTATCATTATTTTAAAACGAATTTTCTAAGAGCTTTTCTAGTATTTTTAATGAATTTTTAAAGATTTTTGAGTAATTTTCAAAGAATTTTTGAAGACTTTTTAAAGATTTTTTAAGGAATTTTTAAAGATTTTTTAAAGAATTTTTAAAGAATTCCTAAGAATTTTTAAAGAATTTTCAAAGAACTTAAAATTTTTTTTAAAGAATGTATCATTATTTTGAAAGGAATTTTTGAAGAGCTTTTAAAGTATTTTTAAAGAATTTTTAAAGATTTTTGAGTAATTTTCATAGAATTTTGGAAAAAAATATGTTTTTTAAGAATTCTGAAAGGTTTTCTAGAATAATTTTTAAAGAATTTGTAAAGATTTTTGTTTAATTTTCAAAGAATTTTGGAAGAATTTTTAAAGATTTGTTTAGGAATTCTAAAAGGTTTTTTAGAATAATTTTTAAAGATTTTTTAATTGAATTTTCATCCATTACATTTTCTATTTCTTGTGTTTTATCTTTTGTTATTTTTTTCCGTGCATAAATCTCTCCGTTTGACAGTCCGTCGATTTGTCAATCAGTCAGCCAGTCAGTCAGTCAATTTGGGGAACGCAATTTTCTATTGGCAGTCAGCGGCAGGAAGCCGGGATTTCAGGACTTCAGGAACGTCGGGACTCCCAGGATGCCGCCTTGATAATGGCTGTGGAGGTGGAGGGAATCGAAGAGGAAAATATTATTTCAGCATTTTTTCAGCGCTTCTATTTATTATTATATTGTTGCTCTTAAGTGCACTTTCAAGGGGTTGTGTAAATTATTCAGCTTAATTCGGATTCGGATTCGGAACGGCAACCACCCGCTGGAAAAGGGGGAACCACCCTGCGGGCGTATCCTTCATATTTCCCTTTGACTCGTTGCGATTCGCTTTGGGTGCTGCTGCTGCTGCTCTCTCTCGTATTTGTTTTCGCTTCTTCTCCGTTTTTTTTTTTCTATAATTTTGTCCTTGTTGTTGGTGCTCTCATATTTCGCTAATGGCTGCCAGGACTCTGTGTATATATATATACATTTTTTTGTGTTGCTGCTGCTGCATTGCATTGCGCACAGGAAGTCATTATGGCGCACAACTGCAATGGGGAATTATATTGACTGTTGTCCTCGAGCTCGGGCTCGGGCTCGGGCTCGGGCTCTTCCTCCTCCTGGCCTTTCTTTCTTTCCGCCAAATTGAATGATATCGAATTTGGAATTTCGCAATTTGTGCCCGGTCCAAGTTAATGGATTGCCGGAAAGTCGAGGCGAGGCGGAGGGAACCAATTATTTGGTGGAGGGAGTCGAGAGCTTGTAGAAGCTTCGGATGTTCGGGGAGATTTTCTAAGATTTCATCTACTAAAAAAATTTAAGAAGTGTTTTGTTTTATATTCAGATACATTTTTAATATTATTTTTGAATGTTTTAGAAATTTATAATAAACATAAATTGTATTTGAATCGGATTTTAAAGAGACTAAGAGTTTGGAAGGATATTTCAAGTATTTAAAGTTTTGATTAATGTAATATTTTAACTTAAAAAAAGTTACTATTTTTAATAGCATTTTAGAATACTTTAAAATTGTATAATTGTGGACTATAATAATTCAAAATATTTATTTTTAAATTTTAAGAAAAACTTAAATAGTTTTTAAATCAGATCTGAAAGGTTAAAACAATTTTGAAATAAATACCTATATAATAAATAATATATTTTCCACCCTTTAAGGCAGCTTAAGGTATTTCTTTTTTAACAGAGAAAAATCCCAGTGAATCAGATCAACTTTTTCCCTGACAAAATCGCAGACTTTTTCGCCTTGACATTTGCAATTTTGCACTTGCAGTTGACTCGAAGCTATTTCCTTCGATCCAAGTTGTTGCCTGTTGCAAATATTGGCAGCTTCCAAACGGGTTGAAAATAAGGCTAAAATAGACTGTGAAAAGTTGGCCAAAAAGGGTTGAGGCGGGGGTGAAGGGGGCTCAAGATGTCAAATGCAGCAAACGGAAAAGCGATTCGAGTGACAGAAGTTATTAAATCGAATCAAGTCGCAGGTGCTGTGCAATCATCACAACAATATATATTTCCTTCAGGAGTTCAGGGGAATTCCTGCAGCCAGCAGTCCTTAGTCCTTCGTCCTGCCACTGACAGTCGCCGGGATTGGGGAATAGAATCCTGCAAGGATTTTTAACTAAACGCATTTCTATTACTATTTCCATTTGGCATTTTTGTTGACTCTTCAACTGTTGGCACTGCACTTGCCACCGAGAATTACTTTTCTGGCTTCATTTTCCGCCAATAGCCAAGTACAGTGAACAGTCGAAGAAGTCAATGCAAGGGAAAATGGTTAGAAAAATATATAAATTAATAATTTTAAGAAATATTTATTAAATAAAATATATTTTGGTACTTGTGAGGGTTAACTTGTGAAATCTTTCTTAAGAAAAGTTAAAAGATACTTAAAATATGCTTTTGAGTTTGGAATTAGTAAACCATTTAAATTATTTAATAAATAAATAAATTAATACCTTAGCAAAGAAGTAAATAAATAAATATATTTAATTAAAACTTTTCATTTCTTCATTTGTTTCATAAAAAAACTGTTTTAGCTAAGATTTCTTTTATAATTTATAAAAAACCAGTTGTAAGTTTAAGAATTTATTTATATTAATATAAATCTAAATATATTTCAACATTTTTTTAATTAAATAAAATAGGAACCCAACTGGTTACCAATTTCCAGGCAGCTGAATTGTGCAAAGCCACCTGAAACCCAATTTTTTAATGGCGAGAAAACCAATAACAGGCCGCAGCTACCCCCGGGTAGCGCCTCAGTTTTTCCGGCGGTTTTCCCCCCGCCCCGCCCCGCTCGGTGGCACTTCAGGGGCGACGTGTCAGAATTGGTTGACATGTTTGTGACGTGAACTGTTTGCACTTCATCCTTTTGTCAGCCGATGTGTGCGATGTGCGATGATAAAAAAAAAAAAAAAACGAAAATAAAAGAACAGACCATTGTGCGCGGCATCTGTATCTGTATCTCTTGCTGTATCCATCAGATACGCTCGAGTATCCGCTGCCGCTTCTTTATTTCTATATCCATTTATATTTCCATTTCTATCTATTTATTTGCTCACGCCGACAGATGTTGTTGCATTCACATTCACATTTCTGGGAAATCGCCTCGCAAATTGTTTAATTTCTATTTTATTATTTATTCTCGCTTATGGAACAGTTTCAGCTGTCCCATCAGCGGTAAATATTCA
This sequence comes from Drosophila seguyi, assembly GCA_008042675.1. Lineage (NCBI taxonomy): Eukaryota > Metazoa > Arthropoda > Insecta > Diptera > Drosophilidae > Drosophila > Drosophila seguyi. The sequence goes on along the minus strand of VNJU01007891.1, from coordinate 16,188 downwards.
AGAAAAAATTAATAACAAAGATGCGTGGGTACAGGGAAATACTCATTTGCATTGGAAAAGCAATAAAAAATTGAAAATATAAAGAGAAATACGCTTCAAAAGAAATATTTCTTAGAGGGGACTTAAATCCGGAATTAATTCATTTACAAATTTCCATTTGTGCAGCGATGTGAGAAAATTGCCGTTAAGCAATTTCTTGAGTCTCTTTTCCTTTTCATATGCTAAAATGACAGTTTTTCTTTTGCTTCATTTTTGGAAGGGGGCGGAGCTTGGTCAAGATTTATGGGGGATAATTGCAGAGTAAAGTAAAGTAAATATATATTTGGGGGGTATTTTCTTAAAATTAAAAACTAATATTAAAAAGATTTACTAGCAATTACTATTAAAATATAAAATTTTTTTGATATATTTAATTCCCTAGTTTTAAGCTTTTATTTCTTTTTATTTGTATGTTTTCAGTAATTTTTATTTTTAAATTATTAATAAAAATTGACAAGCATTTATTTTGTCGCTTTTTAAAATAAACTAAATATTTTTTACGGGTTTTTTCAAATAGTAAACTAATAAAAACTCGTTATTAACCGATTTAAGGCTGTAAAATATTTTTTTCTTCTTTCACTATATTATTCTCATAATAAATTATTTGTTTCATTAATAATATTATTTAATCAATTTTTATTTTCAGCTGGAAATACTCCTAAACTGAGAAACTAATTGAATTTGGTGAGTGCTTTGAAATATTTCAACACAGTTTACAAGGGCTAAAACATGACAAATGTACTTCCTTACCTCGAAAAAAAGAAATGAGAGAAATTTCCCAAAAATATATATATCTCTTATAGGTCTGATCTGCCCCCAAAGATACATTCTGGCCAGACTTGTTGACTGTGTGTTTGACTGGACCCCAACGAGTGTAAATAAATCGAAGGGAAAATGGTTTGGCAAGAGGATTACACTGCAATTATAGAAGGGGAATTGCTTAAGGCCTAAATAAAAATTGTTGTTAAATGGTTGTAATATAAATTTGTTAGATTCTGGATATTACATGGGGATATTCATTTATTTAAATATAAAAAACACGTTTTTTATAAGTTTATTAAAGCTTTTATTTGCATTATAAATAAAAAAAGTATACTTATTATGATAAAAATTACATAATTTAACTACCTGAAGTGAATCAATAGAATACAATTTTTTTTAATTTTTTAAAAAGCTTTAAAAAGAGTATTATTCAAATAGTATTTCGAATTGATTTATTTTAAATAATTTTTTTTTTTGTAATTACTAAGTTTTAGAGTGCCAAATTCTTGTGTTTTTAATTATTTAAATATTTAATTGTTTCCATATAAGCATCCTTCCTCTTGTAAATATTATATTTATTAAATTATTTTTTTTTTTACTAATTTCCTTACCATTTTTCCTTGATTTTTTCGCTCAGTGCGTCCGCACAAGGATAACACGCACATAGTCCTTTTGCCACGCAACTTGGCCCATTGTCAAGGGGCTCTGAAGCTTTTAGCTTAAACACACTTTGGGCCAACTACTTGGCGGCGGAGGGTTGCTGCCTCTGCCTCTGCCATTGACATATTTGGCTCGTCTCCTGTTTAATTTCATTTATCGTTTTGATTGTGCCAAAGTGGATTGGCAAGTCTTCCCCCCCTTGAACCCAAATTGAACAGAAATTAAATGCAACTTAACGAAATTGCCAACAAATCACTCGTGGCCCCGTGGATGGGGAGAGTTTAGTAATGGAAAAAGAAAGGAAATTAAATAAAAAGTCTCGGGTTACGCATACGCAGCGTGGGCCCAAGCCAAAGGGCAGGCGCAATGGCCACACACACACACATTCTCACTCATTAACACTCACTCACATGGTAGGAATATATATATATATATATATATATACAAAAATTTAAAACAACAACCCTTTGAGTCCTGCCCCGAAAGCTCCCCCTCCTCCTCTGCCTCCTGCTCCTCGTGTTGACACTCGAAAGCTGCGTTTGTTTGCAAACTTTTCAGCGCTCGCAATCAGCAATCGTCCTGTTAGCCAATGCACGAACCCAATGCTAGCTGCCAGCATCCTTTGAAATCTGTCCTGCAAATAAGCAATAAAATCTTGCGTCTTGAATTTATCCTTCAGAGAAGGCAGCATTTTTTTGGGAAATTATTTGCAGCAATTTAGTTTCTAACTGAGATTTGACTCTTAACTAGCCTTTAATTTAATTAATTAAGTGTTTAAATTATAATCATTATAAATTATAAACATTTACAACTCGGAAAGTATTTTTTTATTTAAAATTAATCTATATTTTATTCTCCCAAAGCAGAGATGTATTTTATTTTGAAAATGCATTTCTTACTTAAAATGGAAATTGATTATAACATTTTTTTAAGAATCATTGAAATTAACAAACAATAAATAAGCATAAGCATAATTAAGCATTAACTTTATACTTTAAAAAATACTTGTTATATATTTATTTAAACGCTTATTTCTGATATCCAAGCATTTCTAAAACTAGAATAAATATTTGCATTAAGCCTTTTAGAAGCTAAAAACTTGAGCATATTTTTATTCATGGAAATTTATATATTTCTTAAAAGAAGCTTTACTGGAAATTAAGGATCAGGACCAAATTCTGAAAAGGTAATAAATATGTGCAAAATGCAAAGAATTCATATTGGGCTAAATAAAAAGAATATATTAAAATTATCAAAATTACAAAATTACAAAATTACAGAAAATGTTGCAAAGAATTGTATTTAATTATATTAATATTAAAATTGAATGTTAAACACTTTAAAGCAAATTATTCAAGTAAAATGCAATCACTGCATAATTAAGAAACTACATAAAATGAACAGAAAGAATTTTTCAAACAAATTATGTTTATTTTGAAATAAAAAAAACTCTCATTAGGAAACTACATTAAATTACTTTATTAAATTTAAAGAAATTTGTTGATTTCGAATTGAAAAACTATCAAAAAGTCATAAAAGGAATTTGCAAAACCATATATAAATTTATATTATTATTTTAAAATTATTTAAACAATTTATTTATTTTTATTATTATTTATTTAAGCCATATTTTATTAGTGTTCATTAAAGAACTCTATAAAATTAACATAAATGAATTTCAAATTGAAAAGCTGCCCAAAACTTTGCAGAGGTTTTTTTTTAAACCAAATTGTTTGTGTAGTTTATAAGAGAAGTTCACAAAATATATTGATTTATTTTATTTAAGCTTAGCCCCATAGTTTCAAATTGAAAATCGAGTTCAAAAATGTGCGCTTAATTTATTGTAGAATTTTCAAGCCCACCTTAAAGCCCCAATTGAAGTTATTCCTGCTGGGAAGAGGCTCTGCCGAGTCAATCAGTCAGAGTGGGATTACCTTGATTGTCGCATTTGAATCTGGAATTTGTGTTTATTCCCTTCTTTTATTTTATTCCCTGGCTTTTGGGGGAGAGGGTCGCGTTTTTGTCGAGTGCTCAACCACTTCAAAGTGCAAATGCCAAATGCACTTGAGGGCACCGAATCATCATCGCTTGATTACTTATTTAGCATTTAGCATTTGGCATTTAGGACTGGCACCCATTAGCAGCGGCGCACCTTCCTCGACAATTGTCTAATTGCAATCTGCAAATGCCTATTATGCAATCAAGGATGGATTCTGCTGCCTGAATCCCGAATCTGAATCCGAATCAGAAGCTGAATCTGAATCTGAATACGATTTTCCTGCTGTTCACGCCACTTGCGCATTATTCAAATTTTGCAATTTTCAAATGAAAAACAAAAGCCAAGGCTGGGGCTCTATTCAAAAAAAAGGAAAGAAAAGAAAAGAAAAGAAAAAACGAGGTGAAAAAAACACGAGGCGAGGAATGAATTGGAATGGAGAGAGCACAGTCGCCGTTGCCGCAAATCCTTTTATGATAATTTCTCAAGAGTGTCGTCCTTTGATCAAGCAAGTGCCTGGCCTGGCCCAGCCTGGCCCGCCGTGAAAAAAAAAAACAAAAAAAAAAAAAACTCATTCAAGCATGAATGTGAATATATGATTTCCAACCACACACACTCGTCGTCCTCATGAGGATTTAATAATTCGTTAAGCGAGATTAAAATTGCCAACTGCAGTCGTCCTCGAAGGCGGAACGAACCCGGGGTCCTGGCACCTTGGCAATTCTTCGAGTTCCTTCGAGTTTATTCATTTTAATTGGGGATTTCGAATACTTTCGTAGTGGAAATATTACCTTTTATCGAAGTTGAAATGTGTTTTTCGAAGGGATTTTTTATATTTGAATTAAATTTGTATAAGGTGGGATCTCTAAATTGAGTTTTCTTATATTTAACAATTTTAAAGAATATTTAGAAATAAATATTTAAGACTTTATTATTTTTTTTATCATATTTCTTATGTATTATTTCAATAAATTTCGATTTATTTGGGTTTTATTAATATTATTTATAAGAATATAATTATTATTTTAAGATATTTTATGGTACTTACTTCCCTTTAATTTCTAGCTGAATTTCGTTGTTTTTTTTACTAGATAATACTTGAGTTAAGTCCCTGCCTTGTTTTTTGTATATCCTGCCTTTTATTTTTATCATTTATTGGTGGTTTTTTACTTTTTTAGCTCTCTAGAGTGATTTCAAAATTCCTAGCCTCCGTTTTCTAGACTTGCTTCTTGGGAAATCTTTGCAATTGTTGTTTTTCTTTTTGTTAGCCATTTTTGTGCCTTCCGCTTTGTTTTCCTCTTAAGTTTAGTCTTTAATAAAATACAGATAAGTAAATAAATATAAATAAATTCAAATAAAATGGCATACAATTAAATAATATAAATAAAGACCATGGAATATACCCAATAAGTCGCAGCAGCATACCCAAAGGGCGCCCAGGAAGCATTTCTTTTGATTAAAAAAAGCTTGAAACATTTTTCGTAATTGTTTTTTTCTTGATAATTTTATTTGGTATTTATATATTCTATACCATACTCTATATACCCTCTCTTTTTGGCCAGAAATTAATTTACAACATTCATAATGCACCGCCTGCGCTTAATTTTCGCTGAAGGACTCAGGACTCTAACCTGAGGACTGAGCACTGCGGACACGAATACAAACACACGAATTCATTTGCATAATTTTTTAATACTCCATTTTCGTGTAGGTGTAGGTGCAGGTGTAGGTGTAGGTGTAGGTGTAGATGTAGGTGTAGGTGTAGGTGCAGGTTTAGGTGCGTCGGCGTCATCGTTAGCTAACGAGGTGAGGATGTGGATGTCCTGATGTCCTGATGTGGGTGTCCTCATTATTATATTTCGCTGCACACACATACGAAGCTCCTTCAGTTTATCCGTTTATAATCCCCATCTCTCTCTGTGGCTCAGTCTCTGTCTTTGTCTTCTTTTGGCGTTGCAAAAATTTTTCGGAAAAAAAATAAAAGAAAAAAGAAGCCAAACCTCAGCCAAATTAATGTAAAAATATTTGGATTTCCTTTGAGAGAATATCTAATTTAATAGACTTTATATACTATGATTTTTATTAAGGTATTTTAAGTATATTTTTAATATATTTTTACCATATTTTAAGCCCATTTTTTAACTCTGTTATTTTTATATTTTTACTATTTATTTCAAGTCATTTATTATTATAAGCTGTTAATCAGTATGTTTTGCATTTCAAAACTCATTTGAATTAATTAAAAACCAAGTAATTTTTATTAAAATTTAACCCTTTATAAATTACTTAAACATAATATGTGAAAAATGAATTTGAAAACCAATTCCAATGGCCACGTTTCCCACTTTAACTTCAGCAATTGGCCAGCAATTAAGCCCAATCGATCAGTTTAGACACCGACCTGAGTGCACTCACTCGCTAGTTATTCATTATCCATTATTCATTATCCGCCGAGTGCCCTGTCCCGCCAATTATCCAATCAAAGAGGCGTCTGAGAAAAGCAAAATAAAACTCGGGGAAAACCGAATTAATTCGATTTGAATTCACACCTTTTAGAGAGCGGGGGCGGTACGAGTACAGGAGCACATACATATATGTATGTGGCAAAGAAGGGAAAAGAATTTAATTGGTTCCAACGAAAAGGTGGCAGGTTCCCTCCTCGGAAGGCAAGGCATTTTCGCGCCGTCGGCTGGCTCGTTAAAAAAGGTGAAAAACTGTTGTAATTGTTTTTTCAGCCAGCAAAAGCAAAAGCAGAAGCGCTGCCAAAGAGCCGTCCTCTCGAGAGTGTGTGTGTAATTGGTTCTGACTGCTAAATGAACCATTTACCAATTAAACCCGAGACCTGAGAGCCATGAGTGCCCATGTGCGCGGTGCTGCCACCTGGCCTAGAGCGGAGCTCGATGGCGATAGTCGTGTGTTGTTGGCCAGGTTAAAAGCTATGCAAATTGATTGATTTTATTAGAGATGAGTGCTGCTTCTTTGAAATATTTTTGAATTTGTTGGGTTCTGTTACGGGCTTAAAAAGAAGCTTGCATTTCATAGTTGTAATAGATTCTCTTGTTTGAAAAAAATTTTGTCTTAATTCAAGTTCAATATCTCATTAAAAAGGTATAATTCTTGGACAGAAATCGCTGGGAAATTGTTTTCATTTCCTTAGTACAATTTTCTAATACTATTTCCATTGAAAACCCAGTCTTATAAAAAAGGGAGCATACTTTTAGGCAGTCTTTCAGGGGATTTTGAAACCCTTTTATTAATAGTACTAAAATTTCTCTATAAATAATTAACATTTTCCATTCTTAGAGACAATATTTAAAAACAATTATGATCTTAAATAGATTTTAAAAGTTTTCTTGAAGAATTTGAAGGAATTTTGAAACACTTTTATTTTTTATGTATTATAATTTCTCTATAAATAATTAACATTTTGCATTCTTAGAGTCAACATTTAAAAACTCTTATGATCTTAACTAGATTTTAGCAGTTTTCTTGTAAAATTTTTATAAAAAATAATCATTGCATACTTTTTAACACTTTTTAAAGAGATTTAAAATTCCCAAAAATTATATATTTACTTTTGTAATTTAAAAGCTATATATTTTCACACTGCTATCTCTAGGAACTCCGCTCGTTAGCATCTTATAGGAGAAACGCTTCAGTCACGCCCGAGAGCCAAGAACAGAAAGCGGAGAATTGAAAAGGGGGCTGAGCTCGTAGCCTGGAGTAAACGTTGGCAGTTCGCTGGGAAATCGTTGGAGAAATTATATAGAGAAGGAAAATGCCAGCAAAAGTTGCTGAGCCATCCGCCAGGCCAACATATTCCACCTGTGCCAAGGGGAAGAGATTCTCAAGTGGTTAAGAGAGAAAACGCTGGCGAGGATCAAGGGTAATTCGGGGCCGATTGGCGTTAATCATGCAATTAATTGGGCTATAACTCTGGCTGCTGAAGGAGTTACTACCAATGGGAAAGTCTATAGAAATTAGGGTAGAATATCAGATATTTTCCCATAATGTTCCCAACATTTATGCAGAGTTTTCTTTACCTTCCAAGGACCCTTTCAGCTGGCCAAAAACTCAAGGGTCATGGCCTTTGTTTGTCCTGGGCCAACTGTTGCCCAGCAGGATTTTGTGTGTGTGTGTGTTATTCTTCGGCCACTTGAGGACCTTATCACACCTTCGCCGCAGGGTAAAAGGTCAAGGCCTAATCCCTAATACTTCGCACCCAACGGCTTATTTACATTTGCCAGGATTACTATACATTATTCTATATCCAGGCATATCCAGGCATATCCTGCCCGTGTTTGTTCTCCAAATAATATAATTACAAGTAATTGGAGGCAGGACAAGGCAGGACAATGGCGGGCAGTGGAACTGGAATGTCCTGCCAAAGGACTGGCGACCTGACAACAGCCTGACAACTGTTGTGTCAATATTTTGACAGAAGAATGCCAAAAACGAAGAGAGTTCCTTTTGCTTATTCTTCGTCCTCCTCTTTTTTTGCACAAAGCAGGAAGAGCCGCAGGAAGAAGGACAGGAGCAGCAGGATCGCAAGGATCGCAGTAATCGCATTGCTGATGAGTCAGCCTGCAAATATGCAGACAGGATAATGCTCAGATAAGCTGAAGGACACTAAGGGAAAATATTCAAATTAAATTTTAATTTATTTATTTAAGTACATTTTTAGGATGTATTTAGAAGATACAATTTTGGTTTGATTTAATTAGGAAAACTACAAATTAAAAAGTTGTCGAGAAACAATTTAGTTTTTAAACAAATATTTTGAACCAGAAAATCTTTCAAGATGTGCAAAAAAAGACCCTCAAAACACACTTGCCTATGGCCATAATGTATCTTAAATATATATATATCCATACATAGATATAGCACTCTTTCACTTAACAACAATTGGAGCACACACACATACACACACACATTTGCCAAGTGTCCACACATTTGCATGAAAAGACGTTATAAACAGCAAACTAAAATAGAAAAAACAAAATAGAAATTAAGAGAAATGTAGGCAAGGATGAGGAACGAAAAAAAAAAAAAATAAAAACATAAACACAAAGTGCAACTCAGATGGCGGAAATGAAAAGAAATTGCATATACATAAGTATGATTACACTGGGAACAAACTAGAGTTCATCTGGGAAATAATGTGAAATAGAGAAAAGTTCAGATAAAGTATATAAAAATAAATATTAGGCAAAAAAATTATAATAAACTTTGTTAACCATTTGCTTTTAGCATTGCCAGGGTTGTCATCTGCATCTGTGATCTAGTTAATACCAAAAATCTGTTTGCTAATTGTAGAGGAATTAATCAAAATATTTATTAAATTTAGTTTTGTATATATTTTATTATTTTACAAAAAGATCTCATAAAAAAACCAGAAGCAGGCTCTTGAAATTGTAATTTTTAAGCCCTGTGTCAGGGTTGTCAACTGTATCTGTGAAGCAAAAGCTGCCTAGAAACAATTTGAAACTATTTTTTGATGTATTCTTTTTTATTGTTTTGTTACAATTTTTGTACTATTTTTTTATGTATTCTCTTTCATTGTTTTCCTACAATTTTGGTACAAAAAACCCAAAAATTAAATAGTAAACAAACTACTTTAATTTTTTTTTTTAATAATACCCCCTAGTTTCTTTCCGTACACCCTTCCCTGTGTGTGTGTGCTTGCTGTGTGTGAGAGTGTACATAATGAAAAAGTACTTCATTAAAAATCAACAACAACCAAGCCTCGCCCAAGTGTGTGTTGATTTCCATATGAAAAACAACAAGTAGAGAAGCTTAACAACAACAAAAAAAAAAAAAATAAGAAAAAAAAGAAGAAATCCCACCGAGGAAATGCTAAGTACACGGTACCATGTAAGTGGGCCGTGGGCGGGCCCCTAGGTGGGGGCGTGGCAGCTCACTCGCGCCATTGTCACAGGAAATGAGTTGAGCCATAATGCCGAGGAGAAATGGAGAAAGCCCCTAGACTTTGGCTCAGAATTGAAATTAAAAATGTGTAAATGAAAAAATGAATAAATATGCATGCTAGAAGGGAGGGAGAGAGAGGGGAAGATGGTTGCAAGAATATAATTGCTACATTTCGCATTAAGCAGTTTGCATTTCCATCTTTACCCCCCTCCTGCCACACCCATTGAAAATGCCACCCCACTTCCGCTGCTGGGCAAATGGCAACAATTGAAAACTTTCTTTGATCTTTCGCATGGAAATTAATTTTCTAGCGCCTTTTTGTTCGCCGCCCCCCTCAGCCCAGCAATTATTATTCGCATTTGGATTTATTTCCCGATAATGGAGGCTGTAAAGTGAGCAGAGATTGGAGCACTCGATGGGGGGGAGCAGGTCGTCCTTTGGACAATAAAAGTTGACATAAAAGGATGCAGGCTTTATGGAAGCATATTTATTTGGATAAGAGAAGCAGGAGAAAATGATTTGTCTTTTTTATTTATTAAACAAAGGCTTAACAGGTTATCAACTTAATTAACTAACAAATAAGTATGAAATAAAGGAGTTATTTGATGAAGTGTAGAGTTTGTTTTAGGCATAACAGCCTTTGATAGCAGGTTTTAATAATTAATATAATATTAGCACAGAAAATAAGTAACAATAATTATAAAAGAATAATAATGATATTAATGAAAACTAATGTAAGAATTTACTGATATTAATATAATATTAGCACAGAATACTTGAAATAAGTAACAATAATTATAAAAGAATAAAAATGATAATAATGAGAATTAATGTGAGAATTTACTGACAAAAAGTACAAAAATTGTATTATACTTATAGTAATATTAAAAGTTATTATTAATTTTATAAAGTCATATATGAAAATATTAAACACAAGAGATTCTAGATAAGGATTTGCATTATTTGTACGCCTAAATATATATTAAAACGTTTTCATATCTATAATTTATAATATTTAAAACTTTGTAAGCTCTCAATTTAATAATTATAACAAACAAACATAAAGTAAGAAGAAAGAGTTTACTTATAAACAGTTTATTCATAAGGTTATGTTTTCCACAAAATTCCCTATCTTAAAAAGACAAAGATAAAATGATTAAAATCATATTAAATAAATAGATTTACATTTAAAATGGTATAGAATTTATTTATAAAAAAGGTTTTAATTTAGTATTTATTAAAAGCATGTTTTAATAAAATAAAAGCCTTAATTGAACAAGAACTATATAGATTGAGGAACAAATAAATTCAGCAAAACCTTGAGCCTTTTAATTATATAAATTATACATTAAAACATTATCAAACAATTATAAGTATATAATAATTAAAAGCAAATCCCGGACATAAAAACTAACTAGTTTTAGGGAATTCAGAAAAAATCCTGTGTCATGCAAAAATCACGTTTATATATATCTTTCTCTGTTTCTCTCTCTCTCTCGCTGGTTTTATCCCCCATCCTGTCAGCGGTTTTGAGCTCCTCCTTCTCAGTGCATTTTTTTCCTCCTTTTTTCACAGTTGCATAATCAGACCATTGCATAATTTTAGACCCACACACAGGCAGGACGAAGGATGCTGCCCCCACACACACACACACACTATGCCTTACATTAATTATAATTTGCAGCCTGTGAGTGAGAATCGCAGCTTATAATTATGCGAAAAAGTCTGCAGTGACACGCCCACCTCTTCACATTATTTTTTCCCCAAGAAATAATTGAAAATTGCGCAATTCTCACAAGTGGGAAACAGAGCAGAGAAAACCCCTCCCCATTCCTCTGGCATTTCCACCACAATTAACCCACACACATGCCACGCCCCCATTAGAATTATTTCTCTCTGTTTTTTTTTTTATTCCCCGGGTTTGCCAGGTTTTTTCCTCGGTATATATTTCTTTTCCTCTGTTTTTTTTTTTGTGGAATTCCTCCAACAAGCGCCAACGCCCTGGCCCGGAGGTAGAAAAAAAATATATATTATATATGATATATATATTTATATATATATCACCCCGCTTACTTCATGTGTGGGCCGCCGCCGCGATTATTATTATCATGATTATTATGCGCAAATTGCAAAATTTCGCGGCGGCCCAAGTAGAAGCAGCAGAAGGAGTACGTGAACACTAAACGAAAAATACCAGGAATTTGTCACAAATAAAATATATAAGTATTCCCAGGGGGAATCCCTATGAGTGATCGGTGCATTGGGTATTTCTATAATAATGTAAATAGGGCAAGACATGGCTTATTAAGAACATAATTCTTTTTATTTAAAAAAATTAAGTGATTGCAGAAATTATGGGTTGAGCGAAAGTCTACATAAAAATGTGTATTTTTTTCAAGTTATTTGATATATTTTGCAATATTATTTCTAAAGATTAAAAAATATATTTCAATAAAATTCATATTATAATCTTAAAAACGATTAAGCAATCAATTTTACGATACAAATCTCAGTGATATATCGAATAAACATGAACAGAAATATAGTAGAATATGTATTAAATTTTTCAAAATTTTTAAGGAGTTATATCGTCAAAATTGTAACAAAAAAATAATACAAATTGTAATAAAAACAATTTATACATTCAGTATGCAGATATTTAAAGCTAATAAAAAACTAACACAGAAAAGCTTTCCGAATTGAAATCAATCCATTTTTTTTCTCAATTATGAATGATTTCATTTATTAGTATTATAAATATATTCTTCCCTTGTATCCTCCCATTTGGGACAGTGTAGCAAGTCCCCCATATCGTTGGCTTTGGTTCAGGCCACAAATTGCTGCGGTTTCTGGCTGCATTTTCCATTGTTTCACAAAATGGCGTGGTTTAGGCCATGAAGACACGAAGGGAGAAAAACACAAGGCCAAGCTGCGGCACAGGTTGCCTTTGTTTCACTCACTTGTTGTATTTTTCTTTCCTTTCCTTTTTTTTTTTTTGTTTTTTGCATAATTGTAATGAAAATTCACACCCAACGAACTTGTGGCCAAATCAGCCTCATCATTATCAGGATTATTGTGTGGCAAGTGGAAACTGAGCAGCATGAGCCTGTCTTCGGATAAATATATGGGGAAAGGAGCTGGGAATAAGGACAATTGTTTCACAGGAAATTGAAGGGAATTGAATATTCCACCCAAATAATAATATATCTTTTCCAATTAACTCAAGAATATAAACTGCAGAGTCTGCATTTTAGCAGATTGATATTCATTGTCCTTTTTGGAATATCTCCGGAAAAAGCCTCACAAATTCCAAGGCCTAGTGAAGGAGGTCCCTTTGCCATTGAATCCTACCACAAAATCCGATTCGGGTCGAAGTGGTAAGCTCTCACTCTCCGTTCGGCGGGGATTTGCTTTGATTGCGATTGCGTGAATGCAGATTCCCCGGCAAACAGAGAACAAAAAAAAAAATGTGGAACGGAGGGAAAAGCGTCACAAAAACAGGAAATTAATCAAAATTCGTGTCGAAAATTGTGGGATTTTTTTCAAGAAGGAGGATTTGTGTGGGCAGGTTGATTGGAACGCCTCCTTGTGGGTGGTTTTTAATCCCGGCCTTCATGCACTTTCCGGCACAAAGAATCCCAAATGCAGTTGAGTCTCTTCTTTAGAAAGACTTGTTTTTATTTATATTTCTATTATTTATTTCCTGAATGAAGCAGCAGATGTCAAAACAAAAGGTCAAAGTTGGAGTTAATTGAGAGGGCAAAAAAATTCAGCTTTTTCTGAAGGGTTTTAGAGGGGATTTTGTGAGAAATATTAGTGAAGGTTTGTAGAAAATTGGTAGTTAAGTTATTTGCCTTATTTATGAGTCCAAATATATTTTTTTAATATTTTAATTTCAGCTTAAACTCTTGTCCATTTCTTTTATTTATAAGAATCCTTTGATTTCTGCCTTTCCAACATTTTAAAATATTCTTAAAATATGTAAATGAAATATTTTATTTTCAACCCAAAACTATACAAATTATTTGATTTTTTTAAATTTTTCCCAAAAAGCAGATTTATTCTTTTTAATTTTCTGAGAATTTAAAATAATTTTTATCTAATTTAACTGCCTTTTATTTATTTTTAAAAATGTTTTCTCTGGAAACCTTTTGAAAACGTTGAAAAATCTGAACCTCAAAATCAATTACTGGACGCAGGACATTCCCAGGACATTGCCATCATCCTCATCTCTTCGCTTCAATACTTCAATTCCTGAATATTTTATAATTTCCATATGCAAATCCTGGAGAGCTGTGGCCCCTTGAATGGCTCATTAGCAGCCGCCTCCTAACAAAGGATATTTCTCTAAAAAAAAAAAAAATATATATATATATATATGTGTATATAAAGCCAGGCAGGACCTCTCGTTGGCAACTCTTGCGAGCGCCCTGGGTCACAGCTTGAAGGCGAAATAATCAAATTTGCGTCACGGGACTGCTGGCTTCTTTTTTTTATTATATTTTCTGCACGCGACTCTCTGATGTGAAAATTAACAAATAAAATGCCAGTGAGGGGAGTGGGACGAGGGGTGTGGGAGAACTCGAATAATAAGTAATGATGGCAGCGGCGGAAACGCCTGCAATTTGCCACAATTGAAAGTGGCTGCCTTCCCCCTTTTCTGTCGCCCAGCAAGCTGCCATGTTTTTGGTTCACTTTTTTTTGTATTTCATTCTTTTGGTTTTGTTTTCTGCTCTCTGATTTTTTTTCTTTTTCTTTTTCATTATAGTACACTGTGTGGTGTACTCCCATTTTTGCCGGGCAAAGTGTGTGCGCCCCTTTTGGTTGGCTGCCAAGTACCCGCCACCATTGAAAACATCAAAAACTCGGGCGTCTAATTGAAGTCATTCCCAGTTCCCGTTCCCGGTCACCAGTTACCAGTTGCCAGTTACCAGTTGTTCCCCTTCCCCGTCCCCTTCCCCATCTCCTTGTCCCAGTCCACTCCCATTTAACACTCCCTTGCCCCTGGCTGGCGGCTGCTTTGCATAACCGAAATCCCGCTCATACAATTTGATTAACCCATAAACGAGGCGCGGGACCTTCCATCATCATTAGCGAGCCGTCAACAGGGCAATGCACTGAGCGGAATCTAGGGGGGGATTTTTGGATAAACTTTAAAGGGGAATTTTAAAGGGATATGGGTTGTAAGTGGTATTTATTTTTTGCAGATCATTGCAAGTCGAAATTGTGACTTTTTTATAAGTTTATTATTTTAATCTGTGATTTTTGTAAGTCGAAATTATGAATTTTTAGGTTTAAAAATAATTGATAAGTTTATTGTTTTAATCTGTGATTTTTGTAAGTCGAAATTGTGACTTTTTAAGTTTTAAAATATTTGATAAGTTTATTGCTTTAATCTGTGAATTTGTTGTTATTACAAAAAATAAGTGCATGTTGACATTTTTCTTATATTTATTAGTTAAATAATATATTGTTACGGAAATTTTTTAGTTTTTAAATTTCTTTATTAAGCTGTATTAATTTTGTACCATTCATGCATTTAGTATTTTAATCTTTTTTTTCATTTTTCTTTATAAGTATAGATTTTTAACCTATGTTCTTGTTATTATTTAAATATGTGGACAATTAATATACATATTTCTTATATTTAATATATTTTAAAATTTTATAATTAGCCTGTTTTTATAGCTTTTAGAATTTTTAACATTTAATATGTGAAAATAATAAAATTTTTTATAATTAACATATTTAAATAATTTATAATTAGCCTGTTTTTATAGCTTTTAGAATTTTTGGAATAATATAATGCCTGATTAACATTTAATATGTGAAATAAACCTTTTTTATTATCAAAATATTATTTATTATTATTATTAACTAATAAAATGTATATTGATGATTTCATTTAATTTATTCTGAAACGGTTCTATTTTTTGGAATTCCTGTAGCATTTTTTTAATATTTATTTTACTTAGAGTATAGTTTCTTCTATAAACTTTATATATATATATATATATACATATTTATAATTTATTTGTGGTTATAAAAATTAAAAATTAGACAGATAATAATAATAAGAAGAAGAAAGGTTCTTGGAAAGGACAAATGTATTGTTGAAATAAACAAAATAAATAACAAAATATATAAAAATAAATAAAATAAATCTTGTATATTTGATTGCATCTAAATCCCATTATTCGTATTCAAAGAAAACCTATTAAAATATTTAACTAACACTTTTAATATTTATACATCTAACTAAAGTGATATTTAAGACAGAACAGTACTCAAAAACAATCTATAAATAATTAAATTTGTTCCTTTTTATACCCTTGCAGGGTATTATAATTTTAGTCAGAAGTTTGCAACGCAGTGAAGGAGACATTTCCGACCCTAAAAAGTATATATATTCTTGATCAGCATCAACAGCCGAGTCGATCTAGCCATGTCCGTCTGTCCGTCTGTCCGTCTGTCCGTCTGTCCGTCTGTCCGTCTGTCCGTCTGTCCGTCCGTTTCTACGCAAACTAGTCTCTCAGTTTTGAAGCTATCTGAATGAAACTTTGCAGATAGTCTTCTATATGCTCTCACTACTATATAAGTCGGAACGGGCCGGATCGGACTGCTATATCATATAGCTGTCATAGGAACGATCGGTAAATTTTAATGAAAAAAATTCTAACTAAGCCAATTTTTAAGATATTTTCATAAAATTTTAGGCGTAGCCATTTTGTATTATTCCAGAATTTCGGTTTTAATTTGATCAAAATCAGACCACTATAACATATAGCTGCCATAGGAAAATA
>VNJU01007890.1:0-47013 GCA_008042675.1 Drosophila seguyi | reverse complement strand
ACCGATCGTTCCTATGGCAGCTATATGATATAGTCGTCCGATCCGGCCGGTTCCGACATATATAGTAGTGAGAGCATATAGAAGACTATCTGCAAAGTTTCATTCAGATAGCTTTAAAACTGAGGGACTAGTTTGCGTAGAAACGGACGGACAGACGGACAGACGGACAGACGGACAGACGGACAGACGGACAGACGGACAGACGGACAGACGGACAGACGGACATGGCTAGATCGACTCGGCTGTTGATGCTGATCAAGAATATATATACTTTATAGGGTCGGAAATGTCACATTCACTGCGTTGCAAACTTCTGACTTAAATTATAATACCCTGCAAGGGTATAAAAATAAATTGATCCTCGTATTAATAGTATTATAAATTTCAATGTAGGTAAATCATTTTTAAAATATTTACAAAGGTAAAAGAATTGAAAAAATTATAGTTCACCCTATATAAATATATATTTAATATTGAAATTATTTTTATTTTTTTCCTGTTTCCTTTTTCTTTTTCCTGTTTCTTTTTTTTTAATAAATACCTCATTGGTTTTAAAGATATAAAAATATTAAAATTGCATATAAATAATATCATATTTTTTAATTATACAAAATGTAATATAATATATATAATATATTTTATATTTATTGTAAAGTTTATCTTAAAAGTTCACAACACTACAGAAATCTGAACTTGAGCATGACATTCACGTGTATGTTGGTTACAGCGGAGAGTAAGGGGCGAGAAACAGGCAGAGAGCTTCAATCTGAGTGCATCATCATTGGGAAATGATGCCACCTCCAGCCGGTTTCAGTTTCGCTTTCAGCTCCAAAGTTTTCTCAGCTGCCTTAGCTAATTTATTCGGGTTTTCTTGGAGTGTAATTGCCCAGATCGGTGCGAGCTTGAAAATCCCTTGGCTTAGGCATTTCCTACAACGACCCTGAAACTCCGTGCTCTGTGCCATCCGGTTTCAATGCTGCCCCGCTCCACGCTCTACGCCAATTAGTGCTTACACCTGTTTGGCAAACATACACCTGGGGTCAAGACAATAGAACTGTGAGTTTAAGGAAAAAGATTTTTGTGTCTAGTTTTAAGAAACGACTATCAGAGAATTGTTTATAAATCTCGAGTGGTAAAGGATTGACGCAAGCCTACTTTTATAATTCCCAACTGGTATATAAAACACTAAATAATTAAAAAATATTAAAAAAAAGAGTATGAAAACAACAAAAATAATTATATATATTTAAGACAGTATAAACCAATGCCATGTCTAGAAACTAAGAAACTAACATAACTAAAAAAGAAATCTGTTCATTACTATTTTGGATTTTTTTATATTAAAGTTTAAATTCTAAAACTATAAAAACCGACGTATAGCTAATAGAACAAATGAATAAATGTGATGTACTTATTCAAGTACTTAACACCCTAATAAGATCAAGTGCTATAGTTGTAGCCCCATCTGTGAGCATCGAATATTTGGTACAATTAACACGTCCCAAAGCTCAGCACCCTGTGTATTGTATTGTGTTGTGGTTCGGCGTCCGGTTTTGGACAAATCGGTTCAATCGCACGATCGCACGTGCACAGACTTCGGCCATTCATGGTTTTACGCTTCGTTATACTCTCGTTTTCATTTTGGCCAGATTTGGATGCCTGCGGAGTGGTCTATTTTTAATAACGAACTTGAAGCGGACGCGCACAAAAGCTGCGGACTACAAAACCGCGTTAAATGGCCCTTTTTGGCTTTAGGAAAAGCCCATTATTTACAGTAGTGAAAGCCTATATTGTGCGAGTCATTCTGGGGTTAAAACCCATTGCAATGCCAACAGGCGCCCTTCGATTTTTTGCAAAAAAAACTTACATGAGAAACTGGATTTCGAAAAGCTGTCGACAATGGCAAGGGCGATCCCAACGTATAAAGTGCTTTGACCTTTCTTTGTGACGAATTTAAAGTACAAGAAAAACACTCGTAAATACAAAATACCACTTCCAACATGTTAAACATGGTAAATATCTATTGAGCGTGTAATTTTAAAGAGGAATCTTAAGCTATGATTCCCCTTTTTTATTGATTTATTTAAAACCACTTACACTTAACATTATTTCTTTTAGTACAAAAAAAAACTAAGATCGATGTGCTTCAGTATTTAACCTTACTTCTGGCAATAAAATAATTAAACAGGTTTTTTAAACAATTAAATGAAAAGAATAATATGTTGTCACTTTATCAAGGATTGTAGGAAGCGGTCGGTGTAAAAATTACTTTCAAATTAAAAACGAAGCTTAGAAGCATAACGACGTTATAGTCGTTTGATTTTTATAAAAATAAAACTATAATTTTGATATAAACAAAAAAATTCACTTATCTCGGAAAAAATGGAAAAAAATATTGAAATCCCACATAGTTATCATATAATTGTAATAGGTTTTCCAATACTCTAAAATATCTAGAGTTTGATACCACCTGCAAAGGTTTTCGATAGTTGTTTTTATTAAGAAAGCTCTAGAACTTAGGGAATGTTTTGCGTGGAAACGGACAGACGGACATGGCTAGATCACCTAAACTGTTAGCTCTATAATATAGCTATATAAATAAAAATAAGGTTTAAACTTGTCGCACTAGGAATAAATAAATGAATAATGAATAAATAAATAAAGCCCCAATAGGGTATAGCAAATATCACTATGCGGCTTTTCTCACCCGCATGGCATCGGCTCGGTGGAGCGGAGGAGGATAAAATGCCCGGCTGCTTTGGCAGACATGGCATGGCAGCAGCGGCGGCGGTCATAGTCATAGTCACTATGGCAATGCAAATGGAAAACCGATACTACACGGCTTGCGAACGCGACAAGTTCTGCATATATGCAAATGACAATGCAAATCAAATGATATTTTTTGAAAACTGCTCGTTCACGCCGGGAGAATCGGATCCCGCACACGGTAAATGGGTCAATGTCGAAGAGTTACTGAACTTTACATCGAATTCTCGTCCAATCGACCAAACGAACAAAGCACGCAAAAAAAATGAGGAAAAGGCACAGCGAAAAAGAAACTCGGACAGTGATGAGCATTGTTTTAGGTACTTTCGAAACCAAAATTGAAATAATACTCTCAATGTTTTTAAGTAAAAATATATATAGTCTATATTTTTGCACCTTTACGAAAGGGTGCGAATTTATCTTTAATGTCTAGTTAAATTATTGCACTATTTTGCATACTTGTTTCTTGAAAATACCAAGTTAGAACTTTAAGACTTTAAGTCTTAGCTTTAGCAAAAAAAAAGGAACAGATTACAATTCCAATTAACAGCTTAGATTGCACATAAAACATTTAAGCAATGACTCAGTAATCTTGTTTAATTACCTAATTGCACTAAAAGATTCAGCGATTACTAACAGATAATTCATTATAGGATTATAGTTTTTTTTTAGATAGTAAAAATTTGCAAGGCTGATTTAAATGAAGTTTAGATAATAATTTAAATTTAAATGAAGTTGGTAGTAAGTAGTATATTTCCAGAAAAAATTGCTAAGCTTAAGCCCTAATCCGTTCAAAGTCTCGCACTGCATTCTCCTTTTTTTAATAAATTTTTATGACATTTTAAATTCAGTTCCGGTTGCTTGACTAGCCATTAAGGTCGCAATGTTTTTAAGTAGTAATAGGATTGCTTAAATTAAAACTCACCTTAGTTTAATGAGAGTTCAGCTAGTCCAAAATTAGCGTAGATTTTGTAGAATTCCCTTAACAGCTCCCTTTCGACTCCGATCTGGCGAGTTTAGAGCAATTTTTCAGACTGGAAATATAAAGCTGCACGTCAAATCGTTTTATACCCGCCCCTTATATGTACAGAGAGTCTATTACACATATATATATAAGAAAGTTATAGTGTATATAAGGTCAGCGCGTTTTAATAGGTCATTATAACCGACCAGAGTCTGGTCAAAGAGCGTTAAAGAGCACGTTGCGAATCGCCGGTGGGATCTTTCGATTCGTGGCTTCTTTAACACATAAGCCAAGAAATTGTGTATTCAGCATAAAATTTATGCTTCTCACACTATTTTCGATATTGTTAACAACTGCTTGTGGATGACGTAAATTTTTCACAGTGTAGCCTAGTTAATCATCAGTGTATAGCAATTAACATTATTAAATGTATTATTAGAGTAAGTACACTGAAGAAGTTACCTTTACTCGAGCTTTAAATATGTTATTATTATGTCGTCCAGTTCTTTATATGAAATATATTATTAAGTGCATTTTGTAAAATGTATATATTATTTCAGGAAAAAGAACCTGCAACTAAAAACTCTATTTTTTTCACTAAAATGTAAATATTTCACTCTTATTCTGAATCTTGGCACATTGAACTGAAAACAGTTTTCGCACACAGAAATTTATTAAAAAATTGTAAGCCAATGAGCACTAAAGAATTTGATTTTTAAAACCAAATACCCTTATTTCTCGCAGTGAATAATCCTCTGTTGGATACTTTTTACATAAGTAATCGCCGACTTGGCCGTAATTAAACTTGAACTTTTGAACGCTCTGTACACAGAACTAGTTTAGAGTCTAATCTAATGTGTGACTGAGTTAAAAACTTGTTATAATAAATCTCTCCGTCGGCAACACAATCGAAACAGGACTTGGACCCAGGCCTTCTGCTAAAACGCTCGTAATACACACAACTATGGGCAATCCGGATAGTTAATACTGCGGTTATCACACGATTTTCTGGCAGTAAGTAGCTCTACGTTCGACTTGCGTGTCCGCGATCCACGATCAAGTGATCAACTGACGAGGCAATGGGTAACGCAAACTCATTTGCTTTTTGTTTCAAGCGCGAGCAATTAATTAAGTATTTCGCTGCTTACCGCCGTTTCCAAATGTATTTCAATTTCATTTTCTTGCACTTGCTTGCGCCCATTCTGCGTGTCAGATCGTCTGACGGTTCCCCAGGCAGTCAGTCACTCAGTCAGTCAGTCAGCTTCGCCCATGGAGAAGCTACGTCAGCCTTTAAAGTCCGTCCCGATTATTGCAATTAGCTTAGTCAAAGTACAGCACGCTGAAAGTAAAAAGTAACCCGGCTATGGGTGGCATTAATCAATTTACGAGCACGCAATCCCACCGACAACTGTTGATTGCGAATAGAAAATCAATTACCCACTATTTACATGCATTTAATTTGAATGTTAAATTCATTTGATCGTTCTAAGCCTACCCTATTATGACAGTTATAATTATTGAGTGTGGCCTTAGGTCTATGTCAACTATCAGTGAGTGTGAATAAACTTATGCATACAGCGAATTACTCCATATTCATTATCCGTATTGTCGAGTATAAACGTACATTTGACTAAACCAAGAGATATTGTGCAGACAATTGTTGCTAATATTGCTTACTTACATTCAACTAGAGAAGCGTTTTCTCGGGTCTTACACTACGTATGTATGTACCAAAGTTTCGATTATTAAATATGCCAACGATATTCACTGCTAAAGTCTTTAGTGTCGCTTAAGTACAGGATCAAATCTCAGGGGGGATTGCACGTATTTACAATAGAAGCATAAGAGCCTGCTCACACCACACGAGTCGGGGACCTGAGTCTGGGCCCGCGACTGCGCCTCCGCCGCCTCTGCAATCATTTTGGCCGTATCTTTTCGTACATGAACTTCTGCAGATGCTTGTTGTCCGGTTGCATTAGCTTCTTCTTGTTGAACTCGAACTGGGCCAGTGCAAACTCGTAGAGATCGTTTTCCATTTGCCAGATTTTTGTCTTTTGAATTGCTTGAATTGTGAGATCGCTGGGCGGCAGCTTGGACGACGTCACTCGCAGATGAGATTTGTTTGAGTTTTGATAGTGCTCGCGAAAGCCATGGAAAATTCTAAAAATAGAAATAAATAAGGTAAGTTTATATAGTAGTTTCGGGATAATAACGGATGAAATTTATGTCCTCTTAGTAAACTTAAATCAAATTAAATTATTTAAAATTAAATATATATGTTAAGCTGTCACAATATTACTTTAACATTAAGCGCTTTCAAGTGCTGCCTCTCACCTTGGAAGTGACCGCTCCAGCAGATCCACAAACTCGTACATTTGCTCGGTGACGCCGACCAGAAAGTACTCGTTGACCAGATTGCGCTTGGCCTGCTCCAAGGCCCAAGTGCTGCCGGGCTCCCAGCACTCGGCTGCATGGCCGCAAAAGAAGGGGATCTGCAGCCACATGTTCTTGGGATCACAGTCTGGTTGTTTCTGCACCACGCATTCGTCGAAAGTCTGTGAAAAGCCATTGCCGATTAATTCTCTTGAGCCATTTCGAATTTCGGGATAGCACTTACTATTTTATTGCCCGCTTTCTTGCGCACTAAATTCGGTCTGTAGTTGTCGCCGAAGCGAAGGAAGTAATAGTAGGACACAAGTCTGTCCAGGGGCTTACGCACTAGGTTTATGTAGATGGGTTTCTGCGCGATCTGAAACCTGTAAAGAATGAGAGCTTCCTTAGCTGTGGCTTTGACAAGAGTTTGCACAAACGGTTTCCTACTTGGAAAAGTCCAAGAAAGCCATGTGCCCGTGGAAGAGGGCTGGTCTCATCTCGTGCCACCGGGACACGTTGCGCACGAACTGTATCTGGTTTGGTAGCGACAGGACGTGCATGTTGGCAGTCACATTGATGTGCAGCACATGGAATTTGTTTAACTTGCACAGGTCGTAGGCAATGTTTACAAAGCTGGTGGACCCGGTCTTCGGCACGCGGTTATAGAGCACCACCAGATCGGCATCGTAGTCGAAGTCGTCTGAGAGTGGGGCGCGTGCATCGGCCAGGGTACTGCCACCGGTGGTCAGCTTGGACAGTGGCTTAAAGGCTGAGTACAAAAGGTCAAATTAGGCATTGGTAGAACCTCCTCTCGGCACTCCCCACTTACCGTGTTCAAAGCGAATCTCCGACCAGAGCAACCAGTATCCAGCGCAGGTGAGCACGCACAGGGCAATCAAGAGCAGCCAGTGGGTGGGTCGCAGCAGTACCCACATCCTGAGCAGTTTCCTAAACATGGCTCCGTTTCTGGTTTTCACTAC
This sequence comes from Drosophila seguyi, assembly GCA_008042675.1. Classification (NCBI taxonomy): domain Eukaryota; kingdom Metazoa; phylum Arthropoda; class Insecta; order Diptera; family Drosophilidae; genus Drosophila; species Drosophila seguyi. The sequence continues at coordinate 39,930 of VNJU01007890.1, read as the reverse complement.
TGGCCAAGTCTTTAGCTCATTTTCAGCGGGCGCTTCACCGCAATTTGTTGTTTTGCATTGTTTTCCGATTTTTCTGCAATTGCTTTGTGTTAGTGTTGCCAAGCGCGCGCGGATCAGCTGATTGCTAGTGTGACCAGTTAGTTGCGGGCTCCCTGGCGATTCTGGCGGTGTGAAGGCATTAATCGAACGGTCACGCTAGAATCCTGACTGCCGCCTTTTCTGACAGAACGCCGGTTTTAAAGAAGTGCAGAAAGAAATCAAACATAACCCAGAACCAGAACCACCATGGCCATATCCAGCTTCAGCTTTGTCAACATGGCGGCCCAGCTTAACGAGGAGCAGGGCATTACATTCCAGGACAAGGCCCGCACCTGGGACACAGCGGCCGATGGTGAGTAAAGTGACGCTACATTCGTCCTCTTGGAGGATTAACTTTGGAATAAATTTCCCTTCGGAGTAGCCCAGGAAGTGGTGGATGCGCTCAACAAGCAGTCAACGGTGCACTACCTCAACCTAGATGGCAATACGCTTGGCGTGGAGGCGGCTAAGGCCATTGGCGAGGCGCTTAAGAGCCACCCGGAATTCCGGAAGGCGCTGTGGAAGAATCTGTTTACGCGCCGCCTCAAGGACGAGATTCCAGTGGCGCTACAGCACCTGGGTGCGGGGCTAATAACGGCGGGTGCCAAGCTGACGGTGCTCGATCTCAGCGACAATGCTCTGGGACCGAACGGAATGCGCGGCCTGGAGGAGTTCCTGCGCTCGCCCGTCTGCTACTCCCTGCAGGAGTTGCTGCTCCACAACTGCGGACTCGGCCCCGAGGGTGGCACCATGCTGTCCAAAGCTCTCATTGACCTGCATGCCAACGCCAAGAAGGCGGGATTGCCGCTCCAGCTGCGCGTCTTTGTAGGCGGGCGCAATCGCTTGGAGAATGTGGGCGCCAGGGCACTGGCCAAAGCATTCAAGACGCTGAAGACATTCGAGGAGATTGTGTTGTTGCAGAACTCGATATACTACGAAGGTGTCCAAGCTCTGGCCGAGTCCTTCAAGGAGAACCCGCACCTACGAGTACTGAACATGAATGACAACACCCTGAGGGCAAAAGGTGCTGGTGAAATAGCTGAGATCCTGCCCTCCCTTCCCTTGTGAGTCGAGGTTAAGAAGAACACTTAAGGAATATTTTATTTATGTTTGCATATTTCGTCCATTTATGTTTTTGTACAGGCTGCGAGAATTGAACTTCGGCGACTGTCTGATTCGTACCAACGGTGCCTACCACTTCGGCGAGGCTTTGGAAAATTCAAACGACCAACTGGAGGTGGTCGATTTGGGTTTCAACGAAATAAACAGCGATGGCGGCATGGTCCTAGTGGCGGCCATGCAAAACAAGCCCAAGCTTCGCGTGTTCAACATCGATGGCAATTGCTTTGGCCAGGAGGGCTGCGAACAGATCAAAGCTGAAATGGCTAAGCTAGAAAATGCTGCTGCCCTGCAACCATTCAATGAAGATGCTTCCGAGGACGAGAATGCAGATGATGAGTCTGTAGACGAAAATGGGGATGACGATGATGGTGATCAGGAGGACGAAGAGTATGATGAGGATGAGGGTGAGGAGTACGATGAGCATGAACACGCTAACGATACCACGGAGGAAGCCGACGAAGAAGACGAGGAATATGCTAACCTCGCAGAAGAGACTGCTTATGTCACCACCAATCCTTACGCAACAAGGGTAAGGCAGGTTTTAAAAAAAAAAAAACTTGTTGAATAGTTTACTTATTAGAATGACAGTTATTTACCTAAACAATTTTTACTTAGCTTTTCAACGAAACATCCAACTCGGTCGCCAGCGATACTTTTTCGGTGGCCAACAAAACAATTAATCCTATTTTTACTGCCGAGAAGTTTTGCCTCAGCCAGAAGCCCTGCTCCCTGGAGCAATTCGACTCTCTGGACTCAGACAACAAGCTGCAGGACCTGCAGGGAATTTTAAATGTAATTAAAAACACAATTCGAGCTTGATAATAGAAACTAACAGCATTTTAATCTCTCAATTAGCAATTCAATGATGACAACCATCTACTGCTGCTCGTCTTCACCACCCTGAAGTGCGCACATCTTTCACAGTCATCGAAGGCAGCCTTGGAACTGGCCGTCTCTTTGTACCAGCTAACCTTTGACTACGCCATCAAGACCAAACAGGAGACCCGTGTTACCAACTACGTTCTCAAGCAGCTGTGCCTACTGCGCTGCGAGGAGCCCTTTAAATCCGACTACAACATCAAAAGCTGCCGGTTCGCATTGTCTGAGGCCATCAGAAGTCCGCAGTTTGCAAACGAAAACATAAAGAACACGTTCAAGCTGTTCCTAGAGAAGATCGATGTCTAAGCCGTAGTGAATAAATAGCCCCGGCCAAAGAGATTAATTACTAATTTATTATACGTTCCAGACTGTAGAATGTAAAGTTCTTTGGCAAGGGAAATAAATATATTTCTGGGCTTGCAAATAAATGGCAAACGAAATATATAATATATTTTTATTTATGGGATGTGTGGATTTTTATTATGTCTTATATCTTAAACATGCTCCAACATCAATTTATCTAAAACAAATGAAAATGCATTTGCCAGTTATGACATTAATTGTGTCCAAACTATTTTCAATTCCTTCCCAATTTTTTCCCCACCCAATCTTTGAAAAAATGTATTAATTTTTTACCAAACATTAGTAAGCAATATAATATAGAAAAGTTAAACGAAACTTCTTTGATTGTTTTCCAAGGACGTTACAAAATTAATAATTGATTGGTTCAGCCTTGGTAAAAACGCATCATTTGCGCCGAACCATTGATAATATCCTTGACCAACTAATTTGTATAGTTGCAAAATTATTTGTGGTGGTGACATTTTATAAATGGGCATTTAGGAAGACTTCAGTCAAAGTTTTATTTTTTTTCTAAGTGAGTTTACAAACATTTTGTGAAAAATAAGTTTATAAAGAGGAAGGTCTTTTGAAAGCCGCCATCGTAAATTATTGTTACTTAATTTCAGGAATAAACAAATTGTACTTTTAAAATGGTAGGTAATACATGTGTTTTTTTGTATTCCCACAAAATATGGTCCCCGGAAGATTTACTTGTGTATTATACTTAGAGAGCCAGGTAAGCTTACCCCGCGTTCCATAGCAGTTTTAAACTGGATTGAGAAAATAAACCCTTTTGACTTGGTTAAAATGAATTTATTTACATAAAAAACTTTTATGAAAGGACTAAGAACTATGTTTATAAAACATGATAAGGGGATACATTGATATTTATGCTTATGTATCTATTATTCCTGTTGGTGGATTAACTCGCTGCTCTGGTATGTGATACAGAGATCAGCTACAGTGAAAGAATGTAGCGAAGTAGTTGATTTCTAAGGTATAAAGTTAAAAACAAGAAAAGTAATAGACATTGATTGATGTGAGTAATGTGAAAACATTTACGGGGCATGGGAAATTATAAACAATTGTTGCGGCGAGTTTTAACCTCCTCCGAATGACAGTGCCAGTTCCAATTACCATTCGCTTGCTAAATATAATATAAAATACTATAGGCAAAAAGAAGAGTAGTTCGAGACAGTTGCTCAACACTCGAAATCGGAATCGTCCTCATCAATCTCGATTGCATCTTCGTCTTCATCACTCTCAATGAAGGCTCGCCGCTTCTTTGGCGGCGCCTTCTTTTTGGCTCCTCCGCTGCTGTCATCGTCGCGAGTTCGCTTGACTGGACGCTTGATTGGTGTGTCTTCATCGATTTCTTCAGCCGGGCTGTCATCATCATCGCCGGAATCTGCATTCCTGCCTCCCTCTTCTCCTTCTTCATCGGAGAAAAGGGAGCTGTAGTCGATTTTCTTGCTGGCCTGCCGACGTCCTGGGCGATCTGCTCGTGGAGCAACCTCCGCAACCTCCGCAACCACATCGTTGTCATCATCGGAATTATTGGATTTCTTTGCCTGGAAGAGGAAATATATTTTAGATATTTCATGAAACTTCAGAAAGACAGAAAATACTCCCTTACCTTGGCCTTGCTGAAGTCAAGTTTTCCCTGCTTCAGTCCGCCGCCGTTCTCCTTCTTTTGACGCGGCTTCTTCTCGGCCGGCTCCTTCTTGACAGCAGCAGTCTTCTTTGCCTTGGGCGAGGCCTTCTTGCCGCCCTCGACCAAAGCATCGAAGTCATCCATATCATCGGCCTCGGATTTAACGGCCTTGCCCTTTGGCTCTTTCTTTATCTTCGGCTCCTTGGGTTCTTTGGGATCCTTGGCAGTTTTTGAAACCTTGGCCGCCATAGCCATTTTCTTTACAATGTCTTCAGTGACCTTAAATTCAACCCGCTCGCCCTCGGGATCGGGAAAGACTTCGCCGCCGCCCTGTGTCGCCGCTCCCTTCACCTTTCTGCCCTTGGCGGTTGTGGTGCCCTTCTGGTTCTTGAGGGCTTTGGATGTTTTTAGGTTTATGCCCAGCTCCTCCAATCTCTCCTTCTCTTCGACCTCGTTTAGCTTCTGTTCCAGAGCATCCAAATCATCCAGCCAGAGCAATTCCGGGGTCTTCTTCATCAGATTATCCAGCTCGGCGAGCTTGGAATCGCGCTGTTTGAGAAGCTCGTTCTTCTTTTCCTCGGTCAGCATCCACATGGACATACCCAAGAGATAGTCGAACTTCTTGACGTCAGTCAGCTTCTTGAATGCCTTATCGGGATCCACCTCCTTCTCCTTCTTGACCTTGGAGCTGGCACTGGGAGCTGCCTCCGCATCTGCTTCGTCGTCCTCCTCCTCATCCTTGTCTTGTTCGGCATCTTCCATCTTGATGCGGCGCTGCCACTCCTTGACGGGATCGGCGCGATAGCCACGCTTCACCAGTTCATCGCACATAGCCTTCCGCTGCTTATTCTCTACCACCAGCTTCTTCTCGCACTTCTCGAGAATGAAGCGTGCCTGGTCACTAAGTCGATCGGCCTGTGCCGTCAGCATCCCCACCAAGTAGTCCTTGCGGCGCGCATAATAATCAAGCCGCAGCTTATAAAACTCGTTGAGCACATCAAGTGAGGTAGGGAATCGACGCAGGCAGTTGTTCTCGTCGAAGGCGTGCATCTGGTTCGTGGACATTGTCGCGGTGAGCTTAAACACTCGGTAAAAGCCACCTTCCTCGTCGCGGATGCGATTGAACTCACCCGGCGAGAAGCTGATCACAAAGCGTACTGTGGTGTCCGTGTGATACTCCCTATACTCAGAGACAATGGCCTTGATCTTCTCGGTGCCATTTGACAGCGGCTCCAGTACATTCTCCTTGTAGGTCTGCGTCCAAACGCCAACCGGTAGCTCAGTGATCTCAATCCGATCGCCCGGCAAGATCTGGATGTTGCCAGTGACCACATATCGACCATCCGAGACGTATTCAGTGTGTCCTCGAAAGTTCTTATACCAAGGATGCATTACCTGCGGCTGCTCCCCGTTTATCATCCGCTTTAGATTGCGCATTATTTCGCGGGGATTGTGATTCGCTATCTTGGTGGACCAGCCGGTTCCAATGCCCTCGGCACCGTTGACCAGCACCATGGGAATGATGGGCAAGTACCACAGCGGCTCTATCCGCTGGCCATCATCGGTTTGGTAGGCCAGCAGTGGATCGTCCAGGGGATGGTAGATGAGTCGCGTTAGCGGGGACATCAGCGTGAAAATGTAACGAGCGCTGGCCGAATCTTTGCCACCGGTCAGTCGCGTACCGAACTGACCTCGGGGCTCCAGAAGGTTAATGTTATTGGAGCCGACAAAGTTCTGGGCCAGATTCACAATGGTCATTTGGAGCGAGACCTCGCCGTGATGGTAGGCTGACATCTCGGCAACCGAGCCGGAGAGCTGCGCCACTTTCACTTCTCTCTTATCGTTTCTCTTGAAGCAGGTGAACATTACCTTGCGCTGACCCGGCTTCAGGCCATCGACCAGGCTGGGTATCGAGCGTTCGTTGTCGGCATTGGAGAACAGCACCAACTCCAGGTTGATAAAGTCCGCGTAGCTGACGTGCTTTGTGCCCTTGGTATAGAGATACCGCTCCGGCAGGCCCAGCTCCTTGCGTCGCTTCACCTCGTCCATGTGGTTGGTGAGCCACACCTTCCGTGACTCGATGTGCTTTTTTGAAAAGGCCATCATGATGCTTTCATCGTCCACCGAGCCGTCATATCTGAAAAGGATGCGATGGCGATCCATGTCCTGGAAATACTCCTTCGCCTCCTTGGACGTGGAAGTACCGAGACCCTTATAGTACTTGATATTGTACGTGTGATGATTGGCCGTATCGTTTTTCCACTCCTCGAACTCGGGCAGCGAGTAGAACGACAGCTCCTCGTTTTTCTTCGTGGCCTTTACAATCGGCGTTATGAACTCTTCGAGGAACGGCAGGCGCAGAAGCTCCGGCCAGTTGGTGTGAACGAAATTGATTAGTAGGCCCTTGATATGAGAACCATCCTGATCCTGATCTGTCATGATCATCACCTTGCCGTACCGCAGGGTCTTCAGATCGTCCTCGGTCAGATACTTTTTCTTGTACTGCAGTCCGATGATCTTGCACAGGTTGTTGATTTCAGCGTTCTCCGACAGCTGCTTGAAGTTGGCCTCACGCACGTTGAGCAGCTTACCGCGAAGCGGAAATACACCATAATAGTTTCGACCAATAACACCCAAACCGGACACAGCCAACGATTTGGCTGAGTCTCCCTCGGTTAGGATGAGGGTACAGTTGATCGAGTTCTTGCCGCCCGCCTCGTTCGCATCTTCCAGCTTGGGAATACCCTTGATCTTGCTCGATTTGCGGCCGCCCGTCTTTGCGATGTCGTTCTGTGCCTTGAACTTGGCCCAAGCCAGCACCGACTCAACGATGCCAGATTTTGACATGCTGGTGATAAACTTATCGGACAGCGTGCACTTGGAGCCGAAGCTCTTGGCCTGCAGGGTCATGTTCTCCTTGGTCTGCGAGTCAAACGTCGGGTTCTCAATCAAGCAGTTGACAAAGACCCACAGATGGTTGCGCACCTGGAAGGGTTTAATGTTGATGCCACCTGCAATTGCAAATAATAAAAGAAATCACATTAATTCTCGGCACTCTAAAGGAATCACTGAACTTACCCTTGTTCTTCTTCTTTAGAACCTCAATTAGCTGCTTGATAACATTGTCGACCACATGGTCAACATGCCGGCCGCCCTTGTAGGTGGCTATAGAGTTCACGAACGAGACCTGCTGGAAGCCCCTGTCCGAAGGACAGCAGGCAACTTCCCACCGCTCGTTGGCCACCTCATGGACAATCTTAACAACTGGCCCGTCATCGTCCGTCTTCACGTGCAGATCGATGTAGTCCTTGAAGTTCTTTACCGTAAGCTTGGTGCCGTTGAGGAAGACGGAAACACCCTTCGAGGAAGCGGCCACATCATAAGCACGACGCGACATAAGCGCCACAATATCTTCGTCAAGGCGATCCATCTTGAACTTGGCCAAATCGGGGCTGAACGTGATGCGGGTAAAGTCAGTGCCACTGAAGTCCTTGATCTGGTAGATGGAAGATATTATAAGGTATTATAGCATTTGAAAGAATGTAATATCTGTTTTTGAATGTACCGTAACATCGGACGCTTTGCCCATATTGTTGGCCCAAGTCTGCTTGAAGCTCTTCTTGTACTGCTTCGTTGCCGTCTCCACGGTGAAGGTGTTGGAAAATATGTTGCAGAGCTTGGCTCCGTAGCCGTTCCTGCCACCAGTCACCTTCTTCTGGTCGTCGTTGTAGTTGGAGGAGGTCAACAAGTGACCAAAGATCATGGTAGGAACGTACATCTTCTGCTCCTTGTGCATGGTCACCGGAATGCCCTGACCGTTGTTCCAAATGGACACAACATTGCGTTCTGGATCGATGTCAATCTTAATGGTGTTCATGGACTTGTCGCGCTGTTTGTTGTCCGCTGCATTCACCAGGATCTCATCGAAGATCTTATACAGACCGGGCACAAATGAGATCTCCTTCTGGACCATCCGACGCTTTTCATTATCGAAAACCCACATCAGCTCCTTGGTGAACTCCACAGATCCGATGTAGGAGTCCGGTCGCAGCAGGATGTGCTCCAGCTGCGACTTCTTTTGGTACATCTGCTCGATGGACATGCCGCCGCTACCGTTCTCCATGATTTTTCTGCTGCTGTGACTTAGCTGCCTCTTCTGAAAAGGTCAGAACGAATTTCATAATTAGTCAGGCGGACAAACTGTACGCAGTAAAACTAAAGCTTAGAAACAGCCTTAGGTGTTTTTTGCTCTATAGTCTTCCATTCCTCTTCTACACTGTAACCACAGTACAAATTGACACATCACCTACTAATAGCTACAAATAGTGAATATTACTTAAACTATATCATTTTAAGAAAAAACTGTGTGTTTAGGAGTATTGTGTTTAGTTTTTTCTTTAGCAGGGTACCAAATCAACAAAAATTTTACTTTTAATTTTATTACTTTGGAAACCCTAAAATACGTTATATCGAAAACACACCTTTAAAGTTTTGATATTTACATATATATCTGGCTACTATTCACTTTTTATCTTTTGTAATATTGTGATAGGAAACCTTCATTAAGTTTCATTTACTTAAAAGGATTGTTATTTGTTTATAGCTATCAGTATCTATTTTATTTATCTATCTTTATATCTTAAGTTCACACACTCATATATAATTTTATAAACATTCATAAGATGGAAAATGAATGAAACAGATTTAAATCGAAAAGAAAATATACCCTTAGCTGATAGCTACTGTACTTCAAGATAAAAGAAAAGAGAAAGCAACGACGCGCGCGCGCTCTGCGCCTTTACCTGGCCTCTCGTGGTGAGACTACCTCTCGAATGATTAGGTTAACCCCAAGAAAAAGCTGGATGCATTTTGTAGAATTATTAAACTATATGATTTGTTTTAACAACTAACATTTCCGCAGCTGTTACTGTACTCAGTTAACAGCTCGGCGCGTCGCTTTTAAATAACAGCCCCGACTTTGGCGGCATTTCGGCGTCTGTCTGTGCGCGTGTGTATCTGTGTGTTGATATGCAAGACTTTGCCGGCTCCTCGCGGAAACCCAGTCATGGACTCTATTTCTGCGGATTTTCCCAAAGAAAATAAACACGATTAGGGGTTTAATTATGGCTGACCTAGCTTGCACAACGCGCTATTTTTTTTTCTGAAGCCAATATCAGAAGCCAATGTGTTCTCTATACCGGTAGCGCCATTTTTAATTTGCATGCGGAAAAAAATAAACGACGTTTGCAAAAAATGTAGCGTCTCCCTAAGGGCACCGGGACGGCTTTCTGGAACTTATCCCCCAACAATCACTTTGCGATGCTATTCCGGGTCTTACCTGGTAAAAGAATTGCACAGTTTTCGCGGCGTTAAGTCGCTGCTGGCGCCCAACAAAGATGCACAAATTTAGGTGATGAAGCAGACGACGCACTACAATTTTTAGTTTGTATGTGCGTCCTCCTTTTGCGTTCTAGTGCACTAGATGCGTGATTGCCACTCGCACTTGGCTATTATATATTATAAACACATTTACTTCAACTCTGAGAAGCGCACAAGAATCGCAAAAACATTATTTGTTGCTATCGATATGACAAAGTAGCTGTGAGATAGTGATGCTTTCGATGTTTTTGTTGATATCGATGTTAGGCAATGCATCGATGTTTGCCTTATTGTGATGTAAAAATGTAAAAAGATGTAAAAATCAGAATAATGTAATAGCAATGCCACATATAAAATGGTTATATTGGAAAAGCTTATTGTTTACATTTGTTACAGATTTATAATTAGAGATTTTTTTAAATTTATTTAACAAGTTAGGCAATGTTATATTTTGAACACATCGACTACCATTGACTGTAAACGCATCGAGGGGACTATCGATACTATTGATGCAGCGGCTTTTATCGGCACTGTTATTTTACAAAATCAATTAGCTAATTTTCAGATATTTTTTCATATGGCTGGATGACTGAGTTAATGTAATCTCCTGAAACCATTTAATTATCGAAATGGCATTTGACACATCGCTGTCAAAACATCAATAATAGTTAACATTTCGAGATAGCTTGGTTCTGGCCTCTACTAAAAGTTCTTACATTTGAAAATAAGGTTACCGTTACAATTTTTTTTATAACATAATAAAAAATAAAATAAATTAATTATTTTAACCAAATTGTATATAAATGAATTCATTACAACGAGTTCTTTATATATTTAACCAAAATTTGATATTTCTTTACAATCTAATTGATAATTATTATAATAATAATAATTAAAAAAATATTTAAGGACTTTAGTCAGAATCATTATAATTTATAAATAAAAATTGTATTAAATAGCATACAATTGCATTCAAGGCATTTACTGATACCGGATCTTAGTTGAATTACGGACAGAGATATTTTAGAATTACAATGTTGGCATGTTTAAAAATAGATTTTAAGAAACTTTGTAGAAAATTGACTTTAGAATTTAAAAGTTTATTTATCTCAAAGGGTTTAAAAGTTAAAATAACTATTAGCCCTCTGTACTATCACCTTTAACCACAAATGTTTATGCATACAAAATATGTGATATTTTTCACGACTGTTGCATCTTTTCAAAGTAAAAACAAATTGCCTCGTAAGCTTCTGACAATTATTTACATTTTAATAGAGATTGAGTTTGTGTCGCTGTTATGTTTACTTCTAAACCCATATGTTATGCAGATTGCTTTTCAATTAAGCAGCTGGTGATATGAAAATTTGCAAGCCAATTGCTTCGACGGTCAGAGCCAAGAGCATGAATATAAGCTGAATATAAACTGGTTTTCCTTCTGCTTCTGCTTGACCTTGCCCAACGAGAAAAGGGGCAAGCCTGTCCTCCCTCTCTGCCGCCCATGACGGTTTCCTTGTAGATTCAAGTTGAATGTGCAAAATAATATACTGGCATCAAGTATATTCTGGACACACGAGATCCGGGCTTTGTTTCTTTGGACCGATCCCCATTCCTGGGACCCAGTGGGAACCCTTAAACTTGTGACGTCCCCGGAGCTCATTGAACTTGCCCAGGAGATCTTGTTCGGAGATGTTTTTATTCTCCCGCATCTTGGTGGAGAGTTATCTGAGATCTCGCACCGACTGTGAACGAGGTCTGCAGTTTGTACCCTAGCTTAAGTGGGGAATTTCCTCAAGCGGGAAAAGTGCATTGGAAATATGGCAAATTTCATATTAAATGGAAACTTTACGTAATTTTTAAAAATAATAAAAATAACAAAGATATTTTAATAATCCAATAATATTTATCAACGTTATAAAGATATATATGAGATCAGAATGTTCGTATGTCAACATTTATGAACGTTTAAAAATCTGTCAATTTTCGAATTCAAAGTAGTATTAAAAAACAACGAAGCATTTACCATTTTTGTTCTTTATTTAATTTAACTAGATTTTTATCCCCATTAACAAATTGGCTTACAATTTAAAGTAATGAGAGTTTTAATAAAATTAATTAAGATATAAGTTGAAAAGAGGTCTTACAACTGTTGCTTGTCAGTGTGCAAGGGTATTCAGAGATTCAGTTTTAAAATACTGCCTGCTCCCGTCTGGTTACTCATTCCCCATACTGGTTTGTAGTTATTACTGCTGCGTTTTTTCTCAGCTTTTTCCATTAAGAGTTCTGAGCTTAAAACATTTTGTTCTAAGCGATCTGTAGCTCAGTTTCAGCGCAACCTTCTGCACCGACACTTGTTCCAGCTGCGAGCGCGATCTTTGTCGAGACTAGGGATCGGGTTACCCCGTAGAGCAAGCTCCAGTGCGTGATAGCCGGCAGTATCAGAATAATACCAGGTAATGCAAGCGGAGACCCCGAACTAATGGGGTGCTAAACTCAGGTGTTGGGCGACTCTAGGCGGGGCAAAGCACTAATTGCATCGTATTTAAAAGCCACAATAATGGAGCCTACTAATTTCTTTGATTACCCCCAATTGTCTGGGGACAATTAATGGGAAGGGTTGCTCATTAACTTTTGAACCGAAGAAGTGCCGACACATTGGAGTTTTTACCAATGCAATCGAGTAGATCCCCAGCAGAACCGCTCGCCGGCGAACTGTGTAATGAGTCGGAATTTGTTGAATATAATCAAATATTGGCCCGGCACTTTGCACATTACTCCACGAGTGTGCTATGTGTTTGGTACTGTGGGTGCTGCACTTTGAGATCGTGGTGGCATCATCGTTATCTGCGAAATTCGCTTCCGAGCCAAGTCACCGCATTGCACTAGACCCCAAGCGACCTGATTAGGCGTTGACGATTCGCGATGTTCCCCGCTTATCAGGAGGGCCCGGGTCCAATACCCACACAGTACGCAATATATTTGTTCGCGGGGTTCAGACGAGGGCGAGTCTGATTCTCGGGGATCAGGGATTTGGGATGGGGCCAAGGGTGGCACAGAAGCTAGCCAACAACACTGGACAACAAAATATGGGATTGGAAGGCAGCGTGTTTATTATAAACAATTAGCGCTACAATAAAATATTTGGAAATATATGGAAGATAGCGCTATGTAATATTATACTAGACTTTTTAAAGAAAACACAGAATAATACTAAAAATAACTTTTGCTATGTGACATACTGTTATCGCTCGATTAGCTGTCTCCCTGACGCTATCGCCATAGCTTTGTCGGGTCCATTGTTGTTCGGTTTCTACTTAATATTTAATGGTCGCATACATGGGACTGGGAACATTTGGCCTGATTCCGTTCGGGGGCTCAGTTACACACTTGAAGTCGAGCGGATCGCAACCCATCAAATGGTAACAAGAAAATCGCCCATCAATAAATGCGGCATGCGAGTTCAGACTGCAATTGCAATGTCAAAATCTTGAAAATGTGGTTAACAATGAGGCGTGTGTGAGGTCGTGCTTAGTGGATTGCCGTATCGGAACAGGTGCTATCTGCCACTGTGGTCTCGCTTACCTGTGCTTTCTGTGGGGTATACTGGGGGAACCCGTGTGAAAATCGCTTGGCCGAAAACATCGCGTACATTTCATATAGCCGCATAATAATCAACGCTGACTACGCCCACTCTTTGTTGTTATTCAGACGACCAGCAGCAGTCCCCGGCCCCGGCCCCGCACAATGCCCACCATCGAGCATAAGCTGAATGTTTCCGAGGAGGAGATACCGGAACAGATACTTAGGCTGGCGCAGCAGCAGGGCGAGAGCCCCAGCTCCGAGGCAGTGGTCATCGAGCAGTTCCGCAGCTACATTTTGGGTGGGTTATCCTTGGACTCATCCTTAGCCATAAGCTAGTTGAGCTTACTGATTTGATGTCCGTAACAAAATTCCGCAGAACGTAACGAATGCCAGCCACACCGCAGCGATGACAAGTATCTGAAGAAGTTTCTGCGAGCACGCTACTGGAAGATTGAGAACAGCTACAGATTGGTGAGTAGGATTAAAAAGTATAGATGTTTGATATAATCGAAAACATAATTAAGAGTTTTCCTAGTTTGACGAATCAATAATATTCTTGTGAAGTACTCACCATTCATAAATCCTTTTGGGACAGTGGAATATATTTAGCAATTGTATATAAAAACCATTCACGGTTCTAATTCCAGTACAAAATGTGCAATTAAAGGCGCATATATTACATTTATAAATATGTCTTATATTTTGACTATAATAAGAAAATACTACTACTACTTCAACTTTACAGTATAAAATATATGTTTACTTTTTGGCTGCTCTTAAACGAGTAACAAAAAACCAATTCTAATATATTTGAATTGATTTTTGTTTAAGCTAAAAAAATATTTATAAATTATATTTACATATATTAAAGTTTTCCATTGTCCGTTTTGATTTAAATATTCCATTTTATAATTCCCGTTTCAGGTTAATTTTACAACGCGTTGCTAATTTTATTATTTACTTTTCAGCTTTGTAGTTACTACAAATTTCGGGAACACAACAAAAGCTACTACGAAAAGGTTCGTCCTCTGGATCTGCGCCACATTGGAGAGTCGGACATCTTGACGGTGACACCATACCGCGATCAACATGGTCACCGCATACTCATATACCGCTTTGGACTATGGCGACCCAACCGCGTGATAGTGGATGATATTTTTCGAGCCACAATTGTCCTGCAGGAACTGGGTAGCTTGGAACCCATTTCCCAAATAGTGGGCGGAGTGGGAATCTTCGACCTGAAGGACTTGGGCCTAGAGCACATATTTCACCTAAGTCCGAGTGTGGCTCAGAAAATGATTGCCCTTCTGGTGGTGAGTCCGTTTTCATTTTTAATAGTTTTATATTATTATTTTGGTTTTAAAATCCTCAAGTTCTTTATATATCAATTGTTACGATGACTTTCTTTTTTAGACCTCCATGCCCATCCGCACCTCCGCCCTTCATATTGTGAACCAGAACTGGGTTTTCAATGCGGCATTCAAGATTTTTAAGCCCTTCTTGAATGCCGCAATGCGAGAGAAACTGTACATACATGGCAGCGATATGAGTTCGTTGCACAAGCACATCGATCCTGAGCATTTGCCAAAACGGTCAGTGTTGTTTATCTTACCCTTAAGTAAATGAAATAATTATTTAACTCTTACCTTCTTTTTTTTCTTTTAGCTATGGCGGCCTGCACGAGGATTACTCTTATACGCTCTGGCTGGACATGCTGAAGGAACAGTGTTCAACTAATGACGTGAAAAAGGATATGGAGCAATTGGGCTTCATCTTTGACTAACTCTCAAGTTGGTTAATTTTACAAAGTAAGAAAGGGAAATATAAAACTGATAATAATTTTAGTCTGCTTGCCTTATTTTATGGTTACTTAAAGTTAAAAGATTGGCGTCACAAGAAGGTTTTATTTGATGATGAGAAAAATAAAAAGTATGAACTAAAATTATTATCTTTTCCTGAATAATCTTAGGTTCTTGTGTTTATCTATGACAAATTTCGAATCACGACTCCAAGCAATTTGTGGCTAGAGCCGGCATAAATAATAATGCTTCGCACATTTGCCGCCCGATCGTAACGCGGCCACATCATGACCAGGGACGACCCGAGCGCTCAAGGCAATAATAATTTGGTCTAACCAAATCAAATGGCAAGGAATGCCGTCCACCCAATATTTGTTCCGGTCAGGAACCATATTCGTTTTATGCGATTTGTATGCAAAGTGCCGGTAGGTGCCAGAGCGAGACAACTGGCTGGCAGTGCCATTTGCCGTTATGGTAATTGAGTGTTGGACAACGCATAAAATGCAGTCGGCGGCCATAAATATGTTTGCACTCGGCCAGTGGCAGAATGTGAGGGATAGCAGGATAACCGGAGAAGGGAGAAAAATATGGAAAGGGGAGGAAGATTCCTTCTTCTGACCGTTACGAATATGTTTGATATTTTTTATTGAATCCCGTTGTCTCACCCTCAACCCCCGTCCACCGGAAGTCGTTGCCGTCTGTGTCCTGCTCACAAAGCGTACTATAAAAAACAACAGTATATTTGAAGGAGAATTATCGAAGTCTTAGATACCCCTTGTTAAAAAAATAAGTTTAATTAAAAACAATATAAACAGTAGAAAGAGAAAAATGAGATCTAAAATAATTGCCAAATTATTCATAAGAGTACTGCAACTCTGAAAGGTTCCATTACAATATTTTTGTTCGGGGATATATTTTTTCTAAAATACTTTTGGATATATCTTTAAAGATTTTTAATTAGGATACGATTAAGATTAACTCATAGCTCTGCAGGGTAATCAAAATTCGTTGTCGCGCTGCTATTTGGCTTCAATATACGTTCCTGGCCCTTTGGTCAACGATAGTGAAATTGATTTTGCTTCTGCCGAGGGGTCTAGGTTAACATTGTGGCGGCGGGCAAGGCTCCGAAGGGGCGACGGACATCCATAATCTGGGTGTGTGCCTGTGTGAGCGCGTATAAAAGGCAGCGACATTTGTGCGATTAAAGCGACAAGATTAAAAAATTTATTGCGTAAATATTTATGGGGGACAGTAACAGTGGCAGTCGAAAGAGTCAAAAAAAAGGCAGGCGGACAAAAAAACACACACATCCCATAGCCTACATTTGGGAGGCATGACCGCTGTCCCGTTATTAGTTGGCTTCTGGCAACACGTGTGAGTCGAAGTCGAAACTGGACATAATTTATGGCCTGCAAACTGAATTTATACGTATTTTATTGAAAAATAAAGAAAGCCCACAGCGGGTCAAGGGATTCTTCTCCAGCATGTTACCTCAAACTCATATATCCACAAGACATGCTGGCCTAAGTCTCCTTTGCTAATATTAATCGAATTTAAAAACGGCCTGCATATGTACTATATATCATAGATTAAGGTATATCGTAGGGCTATATCTATCTTTTTCGAACTTCACTGACATTAAAGAATACTTTTGGTCAGACATTCTTCCTTTTGGAACTCATATTTAAGCATTTCCCTATTCCCTTATAAAAATAATATTAATATCAATTTGCACCTCTGATTTATTATTCTAAGGACAACCGACTGCAATCTTCTTTAAGTACTTCCTTATTTCCAACACCCTTACACTTCATTTCCAAAATTAGCCATATTATCCGGAGGACACATTTGGGGGCGTTGCCTCGCCTGTCAACTGTCACTTCGCAGTGTCAAACCGACAGCCGTTGACATCCGCTGTCAGAGGTCCTGACCTTCAATTTTTCCAGCCGAAAGGGGTGGTGGGTGTGCTTGGAAGTTGCAACCCCTAAGGACTAAACGTATAATTGCTTCCTAATGAGCTGGCAAGGGTGACCCAACCAAGCAAACCCCCGAAAGTAGCCCATCACTCCTCGCTTACCCTCCGTCGCTGGCTTATCGTGGAAAGCAGTTTATCATTCAGCGATTGGCAGGCACAGCCAAAGCTGAAATCAAAACAATGGGAACAAATAAATTATGTCCAGCGATTTGTAAACAAACATCAACTGGTCTAAACGGGGGTCACCATCTCCACCCACACCAGAACAGGGGAATGTTTAGGGATTTCCATAAATAAAGACCAGGGCCAAATAATTGAAATATTTGCTGTCAATTGACTACGAAAGACGCTTCCGGGCCCGAGGCGAAGGTGTAAACAGTATAAATGGCGGCTCGTTATGGCCCTTGCTGGTGCCACTGACACCGATTTCCACAGGTCCTGCCGCAGGACAATGCCTGTTTGCTCAGCGAAGGAAGGACCACCCAAGTTGATAAATGGTTGCGAAATTTATTTTCCTTGCACTACCCACTGGGGACTCTGTGTGTGTGCAAAGAAAATTATCGCAGATAAAGGCGAGATTGAGACATCAGAACCGAAAAATAAATTGTTTATTTCTACAAAACATAAAATTATTTTTAGATCGATTTTTTTAGTTTTTGCATTAATTGTTTCGGTAAATTTGGATACGACTAGCTGCACCTTAAATTCGAACTGAACTGGCTCAGCTTGTTAAGAAAATCTGAAATTTATTAAATGTTCCTAAACACTTGCTTCGGAGTTACCCCAAAAACCTGTAGGTATTTAAAAAATTCTTGCAAGTCCTGGGTGTCCTTCTCATTGATTCCTTTTCTCATGTCATTAAACCCGTCGAGATCCATGGCCTAACACACAGGCGGCGACCCCCAGCCGAGGTGCACTCACGCTGGGTTCCGAGATGAAGGGGCATGTAAATTGACTGCGACATGTCAACGTTTTTTGCTTTCTTTCTTATATTTTTTTGAAATCGATTTTCTGTAGATTTACCAGAAATTATTTGCGATAAAACACGATGCTACTTCGTGCTTTAAGTGCACTCCAACCCACGATCCTGTGGAAAGGCAGGAGGCAGGGAGCAGGGGAACCCGGCACAATCAATCACATCACCACATCATGCCAGACTGGCGACCGAGCTGAGCGCCTTTTTGCCGTAAGTTGTAATGCTGCCTAATCCGGCGTAATAAACATTGTCAAACGCGTTCGCTCGATGCGGGAGGAAATCATTATTGACATCAGAGGACACACACACATCCGGATCCGCATCATCATCGTCAACAATTGAAATGCAATTGAAAGAAATCGCGGACAAATATTTGCACTTGGATTCAGCGATTGACAATGATGGCGAGTCCTTCGGAATACAAGTAGATACAAATGAGAAGCTATGGAAATCTCCTGCAGGAGGCTAAACTTCCATAATACGACTCTGATATGCTGGCATATTTCTGTAAGTATCGGTGTAACGAAATAAGAAACGTTCGAAAGGTTGTCAAGGGTAATCCTTGTTTATATGCGGTTTAAATTTAATTTAAATGTATTATGACCAATAAACATTATCATTTCATTTTTAGTTCAAAAGTTACGCATCTTGCTTTCATATGTTAGCAAAGTATTTGTACCTTTTTAACCTTTATGTATTTTAAAATCCTTCCTGACTTTTAGCTTTCCATTTGTTTCAAGGATTTTAAGGTACCTTAATTGACTGCCTCATTCTCTCAGCCTTATATGTAGCATACTTTTTGGCAGGGGCTTAGTGTAAATAAAGAATGGAAAAACTTGGCTAGCACGTGGCTGCCCGATGATAACCCCGAGAGAGAGTGCCTCTCTCGAGTTGATTATTAAACATATTTTTAATTGGCCACAGATAAATATTTGCTCACCTTTAACCCTTTTTAATATGCCTAAGTGCTGCTCCTCCTTCTGACCGCACTCTCGTCCTTTGCAGTTTGAGCCTGGATTGCCCGGTTCCTCCTTTGGGGGAACCCCCGCATCGCTGGAAATCAGCACAGACAGCCAAATGGAGCATGCAGAGGATAATTCGATTGTGTTCAATTTAATTTTGACAAGCTTCAATGAAGCCTAGAACTTCCCCCCTTTGCTAGCCGCCGCCGCCTTTGTTTCCCTGAATTTCCCTGCATTTCCCAACAGTTGATTTGATTTTGTTTTATGTTTTTCCCGCTGGCAGAGGGCCTAAGGAGAAAAAGAAGCATATAAAACATGCCCTCTTTTCCGGCACACCCTTGCCCACGCCCACACCCCTAGCCACCCGCCTCTTTGCGATTCATTGCGACACAACAACTGAGATTGGGGTAATGGGTGTGAGTGTGCGTGTGCGAGGGATGCTGCCGCATGGAAGAAGGGGTTTACGGGGTTCGCTTAAATGCCAAGTTCCTGCGGTCAGTTTTGTGGCTCACAAAGCTGACCAAAATGGTCCGAATAGTTTCCGCGGGAAAGTGTTCCCTGACAATGCCTAAGAGAAAGTTGAGAAGGGAAAACTATGCTCCCGTATTTTCATGGAAAATTATTATTTTGAAGCTTTTTTTAGGCGCCTTTAAAGAACACATTATAATATTTTATTCGATGTATTAAAATTATTTATTGCAATTAATTTTAAAATAAATTTAATTTAAAAGATAATTCATTTAATTTAATTTGGTTTTAAATTATTTCTAATACTTATTTTATTTACAATAAATTATTAAATAATCCAGTAATAACTTATAATTATTTGGTCAAAAATGTACTAAATTATCGAAGTTCATGTGCATTTCAAAACCTGTACAAATTAAAAGTAACAATAATATACAAGAAGTATTTTTATATTATTTTCCTATTAATTTTTGGTATTGTTTTTATGATAGCTATATAATGAGTTGGTTAGCATTTAAGTAATGTAAAGAGACACGAATCTCTATTATTTATAAAATTTATATTGGCCATAGCTGGCCCATATTCCGAAAATATATGTTTATATAACTTGTTGCACAAACAAGAAAGAAGTCTCCCGATATCCACTCATACATATCCAGCCAGCAGCCCTATTACATCAGAGAAATCTGTTTGGCCAACGAAGAGAAAACATTTGCCCAAAACAAAAAATAACCGAACAAAAGGAAGCCAAATTAAAATAAACCAAGGGAAGCCCCGGACCGAATCCCTCTTACCTACCAAGACGGCAATGGCGGGTCCGTGTCCATTTTTGCTGGCTCAGCAACTACATAGGTGCACCTGTGCATCGAGGAATCCTTTGCTTTGAGCAAACACACAGATACATACCTACATAGATACAGAGCCAGACAGACAGACAGACAGACAGACAGGCAGGCCGGCGTGTATTATATACGAGCCAAAACAAATCGAGCGACTTATCTCAGCTAAAACATCTCGCATTGACTTATGCACTGGAAAATGGAACAGTGGACGAGGCCAAACAGGCTGCCTTCCACTCCTCCACTCCACACCCTGCTCCAGCTCCAGCTGCGTTTCCAGCTCCAACTTCCCCCAGCGATGGCCAGCCAAACGAGACTGGAAGCTTGGCTATGTAGGAATTTCCGTGGTAGTTGCTCATAAATATTCACTTGCACACACACACAGCGGGCAAGTGGGCGGAGCCGACAACAGCATGAGGTGTATCTGTGTGTCCGTCCGGGCATCTATGTGTTCGCTTGTGGCTGTGCCATTTTTTATGCGCTCCATGGCAATTCAAAAACGCCTACTTCAAGAGCTCTGCCAAACTGAGCCGAACTGAACAACAACGACGACAGTAATTCCACCACCGAAACGAGACCCCAGTGGCAGAGGGAAGAGAGGTTTTGCGAGGGGGAATCGCAGCATATCTTGGTGCTCCTGCACAGTGGCAAGCTTTCCAAATCTCAGCACTGCCGACTGGCTGTATATGTTAAAGAACGTAATTGAAATATGTATATATATTTGATCAACATCATCAACCAAGCGATCTGTAAAAAGACAAAAAAATTCATATACTTTAGGCCTTAAAGCTACCATTTTTATGCATTCCCTCAGATCAAGTTTGTTGTTGGATTATTCCCAACAATCTAGAGTTAGCTTAATAATTTTACTTGTTTAAAAATAAATTCTGGAAGCATACAATATAACTCTATAATGTATGTTCCAGAATTTATCATGCTAATTAGCATGATAATTTTACTTCTTTAAAGATGGTCTGAAAAGTGTAATTTTAGAAGCTTTAAAAAGGCTTTTTTCTTTGGAATTTGATTTTATTTATCTCTCTATTATTTAAAAAGTTTTCTGTCGTGCTGAATAAATAAATTATAAATAATTATAAATTAATATATAAATATATTAAAAAAAACTTCAGTTTATTAAAATAAATACTTAGGCAACCGTTGAGCGACATTTTCTTACTTTTCTTTCTATTTCGATTTTCTAGCAAGCACTTTACCATTCGGTCCTGTTTTATCATATGTTTTTTTATAATGTATGCTAATTAATCATAATTCTTAATAATATATATTTTTTTCAGATTACAAAAAATGAGTGTTTTCGAACTTTAAAGCTTTTAACTACAGCAATGCACTTTCACTGTATCTCGCGACCCCAACAATTCGCTCCACTGTGCAGTGCAGCGGTGTGCGAAGCTTTCTCGGCTTGATGTTTGTTGTTCTACGAGAGAGAGTCGTTGCCGACAAGCAAACAACAGCAACAACATCAGCACGAACGGGTGCTGGGCTCTCTCGACAAGTGCCTTCCAACTGTGAACTTCCAGCAGGAGCCCGAGCCCCCCCAGAGCAAAAAGCCATCAGCGAATGGCGTTCAAGCTTGAGCTTATTGTTGTTGTGTTGGTCGGTTTTTCCGGCATGTCGCCGTGGCTGTGTGGGTGAGTGTCGGGGCGATGCGCGCGTCGCAGCCATTCTGCCAGGAGCTTCGGCCACCCTCAGGCCATCCAGCCATCCAGTCAGTAAGTGCGCCAGCAGCAGGGCCGGATCCGGAGTTCAGTCGCCACCGTTAACTCTTTGAAATTGGACGCAGCGAGCGGCGAGTACGCGTTCGCGACCTCAGTGACCGAGAAGGGGAAAGATAGAGCGAAAGCTAGCCTATTGATAATGCCCTAGAGAAAGTGCGGAAAGTGATCTGAAAAATTAATTACAGTTGCAAAAAAGCAGCAAACAAAGTTGATAACAGGAAAACTATCCAAAACAATCGAATAATCAAAACAGAAACTTGGGATTGCAAAGCTTCCTATAAAAATAATCTTGCAAAAAATATAATAACTATAATATTACTGAAAACAATAAATAAAATAGAATATATAATTAAATCAATTACAGGATTACCTAGTTATGATATGATCCGTAATTCCTATAACTCAAGTTCCATCTGAAATTTATAAAATAAAAAAATAAAGCTTGGTCTCTAAAAGACAGGTAATCAACGGAAAGAAACTCTGTGCCCGCGGCCCCTGATCCACGATCTAGTATTAACGCCGAGCACCCATCCACCACCTTGCATGTGAGACCCGCAACCGACCCATTTCGGTCCTGGTCCTGGTCGATCCAATGAAAATGGAAGATCCCACCATAAACGACACGTACGTGCAGGAGTTCGATCTGCACCACTTGGAGGTGGGTGGAGCCCAAGGAAACGGAGCTGCCCCCACCAACGGCGGACCCTCGGTGGCCCCCATTGGTCACGTGAAGCGCGAGGATCACAGTCCGCCGCAACCGGTGGCGGTCAAGTGGACAACGATCCACGGAGAGCCCACCAACCCGGAGGAGGGGCCGGAAGCGTTGCCTCTTTCCGGGCCAGAGCCCGCTGGAGCCGTGGAGGTCTCGCCGGCGCCGCACATCAAGCTGCGCTCCTTCTCCGGTCACCACCAGTGGCACATGGACGAGCGACGGCTGCAGCCACTCTCTCCGCCGCCAGAGCAGTATGGACCGCTGCCCGGACAGGCCATTCTGGTCAACACATCGTCCGGAGCAGCAGGAGCGCCAGGAGTTCCTGGCGGGGTGCCCTCCACACCGCCGGAAACGCCGCCGGTCGTGGGCTCGCCCACGGGCAGCAGCAGCTGTCCGGCCCAGACCTATGCCCACCACTACGCCCGGACACCGGGTGGCACAGCATCCGCTGCTGTTGCCGCCTCAGCCGCGGCCGCTGCCTCCGGAGCGGCGGCTGTGAGCGCCGGACTAAGCCACGATATGATGTGGCTCACGAACTCCATTCGGTCGGAGCAGCAGCCACTGGACTTGCGTCCTCTGGCCTATCCCGGATCACAGGAGGAGGCGGAGGAGTGGGATCGGCAGCGGGACTACGCTCTGCAGGCGGCGGCGGCCCATCACCACCACCACGGGCAGCCGCTGATGCAGGCGCAGCACCTGCCGCACGGCCACGGCGGTCACCCACACCCGCACCTGCAGCAGGCCAAGTACCCGCACCACCACCACCACCATTTCCACAACCTGGACCTGACACCCATCAACATGCACTCGCACTCGAACTCCTACGGCGGCGGGCTCGGCTCGGGATCGGTGACGCCCACTTGCCTGCCGCAGGTGCCGAGCAATGGGAGCGGCAGCAGCAGCGGGGGCGGTGGCGGAGGAGGAGGCAGCGGTGGTCCTGGCAGCGTTGGCGGCGGATCCTGCGTGATCACTCGGGCAGCCCTCCAGCCCTGCCGCCCGCTCTCCGCCAGCTCCACGAGATCCTCAAACAACATGTCGCCCCGAACGTGCTCCGGGGCCTACAGCACTGCCACTCTGGAGGACTGCATCAACGACGACATGCTGACCACGCTGACGGTGCGGGAACTGAACAAGCGGCTCCACGGCTGTCCCCGGGAGGAGGTGGTGCGCCTAAAGCAGAAGCGGCGCACCCTGAAGAACCGCGGCTACGCCCAGAACTGCCGTTCCAAGCGACTGCACCAGCGCCACGAACTGGAGAAGGCCAACAGGCAGCTCAACCAGGACCTGCATCGCCTTAAGCTGGAGTACTCGCGGGTGTGCCAGGAGCGGGACGCTCTCATGCAGCGGCTGCAGCGCGTGGGCGGAAACGGAGGAGGGGGCGCAGGTGCCGGAGACAGCCAAAACTCGCCAGAGTTCTACCTCTGACGCCAGCTGGCTGCGGCCAGTGGTTCCAGCTCCTCCACATCCGCGTCTACATCGCAGCACCACCAGCTCCATATCCAGCACCGGGGTCCGCAGTGGAACCCCCAGCAGTTGGTAAACTAGGCGAAAAGCGTTCCGGGTGTAAGGTATTTCCCCCAAGAGGATATTTCTGGAGCCCAATGAGTTCTAGTGGTTCATCAGACTAAAAATAATTTCAACGAAAAAGTTATCGGAAAGAGAATACTTTGAAAATCATTTGCTGAAAGGTTTTAGTTTCCAATTCCAAGTAATGCAAGCACATAAGCTAAGGTATATTTCGGAAATTAATTATTATTAGTTTAATATCTTAAATATTTTCCCTCGCAAGGAGTAAGGTTTACTTTAGGAGCTTTTGTCCATTTCTGCATTCCCATTACCACCACTGTTGATATTTATTAAATCAATTTTAGTACATTAAGAAACTGTTTGAATTTAAAATTCACTCACAAAACTTCATCCTAAAACAACACACAATTCATTTTAAATAGATTCTGTATATTATTTACAGGATTATTCCCGCACTTAAATTCCCTTTAATTTTGATTGTGACAATAAATTTCAATTGAATTTGCTTTCGTGCACTTTGAAAGTGATCGCCAGAGATTGATGATATAGGACGGAACTATTGCTGATTATCAGTCTGACTAAGGCAAAAATCGATTATAAATAAAATGAATTTGAACGTGTATGTATAAAGAACAAACATTGTATAAAGCAGAGAAACAAAAAACAAAAACAAATCAAGAGAATCAAACTTGAACCTTCTGATTAACGATCGCTACATTATTACAAATTACGAGTTAGTAACACACGCTTATTTGTTGATTAGTTCTAGACTTAGTTTCTCTTCTAGTTTTAAGCGACCGAAAAATATAAATATCATAGAATCAATAGTTGTACGCAGAGTTGTTCTTAGAGACCGTGTTTCCGTTTCCGTTTAAGCCCCACTCCACTCCTCAGTAAGCAATAAAATTACTAAAACTAAAGGTTGTATTATGTTTAAATACTGCAGAAACAAACGATCAAACGATGTTGTATAAAGTGAAGCTGATCCGAATCGAAAAGCAAACTCTACTGAAGTAAACTAAACAAACAAGTCCTATACAATGTAATAAGCACTAAAGGGAACGATAATGGCATATGTAAATACACCAAACCACATACAAAAAGAATGAAAATGTTACCAAGCCGATTCTGTAAACTTTAAGGCACTTGCAAACGGATTTTAATTTCGGTTTGTAAAATCAAAGGGCCGGAAATGAGAAGACAAGAAATTTAAGATAATTAATAACTAATAACAATTGTGAGTAGTTGATAAGTGTGCATAAAACAATTTAGTAATAAATAAATCTAAAATTAAAATAAAATGGTGAATTTGAATTTATTTAAGAAAACTTTTTCAAAAAAGGGATTTTATCTTGATTTTGTTGACATAGGTGGGTATAGTTTAATTAATTTAATTTTAAACATTAATATGAAGGCGATAATAAATAGTTTCTATGGCTACCAAATCTATTATGTCCAAATCTTTCCAATACTTTCGAGGAAATCGCTTAAATGCACCATATTTTTTTAGGTTTAATAGCATGCCAATCAAAATGTATGCACATTCCTCTTCCGACTTCATAAATTTACGATATTCTTGATTCTGATCCAGAGACTAAGCTGACATATCTCCTCTTCTGGTGACAATGAATGAATTTATACTTAATGGCGACTTCGATTTAAATCCAAGTTGTAAACTATAATTTGGCAAAATGGATACAGGATATAATAATTTAAAGAACATATTTAAATATCAGACGCTAATCCTAGAAAATCCCATAAGTGGGATAGTTTTAATATTGATAAAATAATTTATTTATTTACAAAATCACTATAGTTTTCTTTTTGGATTTTAATAAAACTCAGAACGTGACCTTTAAATTCTAGCTAGTTGGTCGAGCTTATCCCTAAAAATAGCAAAACAGGTGATAGTGAAACAGCTACGTAACTTTTGCATAAAATCCAAAATTGTTTCCGAATTTTGTATGTATAAACATATCTCAGACAAACCGCAAATATTTTTTGTAGTAAGTTATGAACATCTCGTTTTTTTCGCTAACTTTTCGATCGTTTCTATGACATCTACATTGAATATTTTGTGACTTATAGGTGTTCTATCTGCTAAAGAAAGAAATTTCATTTAGATAAATCTCCAGTCTACGTATAAATGGATAAAGAGAAATTACCATTTTTAGAATCAATGGTTTCTAACATCTAGAAATGATTTTAGGAACGAATTTTTTATGAATTTCATCGATCAAATTCGAGTGATATTAAAAGTTTTTAAAGATCCGAATTTATTTGATGGTGATTCTAAGTTTCCCCTAATATTTCAAAATTTCACAGACGTTCATAAAGAAATGTTTAGTTATTTAAGCTAAGAAGACTATCAAAACTGGGTGTCCGCTTTCAGCATAGACTTGAAACCGGGATCCAACATCTCCCGGTCGATTTCGAAGAAGTGCCCATGGGTGTGTGGTCTGTCGGCATGGATAAATCGGCTTCCAACTGCAACGGACCACCGCCAGCAACAGTTTAGGAACCAAAATAAACACTGCAAACCCTCCAAAGAGCTGAGGAGCAGAATGTCAACAAACACTCGGTCGCGTAATGGCGCATGCAGGAGCAGAAAGAGGCTTTGGACCCGCGGCATTGGGTTACAATCATCAACATGGAGATCAACATCGGCATCAGAGGCAATCGCCATCTGCCGGAGATCCAGGCGGCGTAATTCGGTAAAGTGTCGATTCAACTGGGATCCACATCTCCTCCAGGGCTCGGCGGCTTGTAAATGTTCATTAATAAAAACTTAAGTCCTCAGAGTTTGTTTATTTTCATTGCATTTCTGATTTGAATTGGCGGCTGCGGCGGTCTTTTCAGATTCTGATGTTGAATTTATTTATTTATGATTTTGATTATATATGAATTTCCTGTCCTACCAAGAACTCGACTCGCGATATTGGTCGTCTTTTGGGGTTTATGTAATAAGATGATGCCACTCGATCGACCGACGAATTGCGCAAGAAGTTATGTCGAATTTAGACTTTATTTGCTTTGCCCAAGCCGACGATGACGATCGCCCATCAAGTGGCCATTTTTATTTGACTTTTTTCAGTTTTTTCATTTATTTATTTTCTAGCTTCATTCTTGGCCAGCAGGAAGTGTCAAATTTCCACCGATTTCGGCATATGCACAACGCTGGAAAAAGAAAACTATAGACGAAATTTGAATCTACCAAAGGAAGTCGCTTTAATGCAACATTTAAAGTTCTTTAAATATAAAAAAATCACACAAAGAAATCGAGCAGTTTGTAAGAATTAATATGCTGTGGAATTCGTTAAATTCCTAAAATTTTATATATTTAAAAATTGTTTTTAGCGTAGAATATTTGTAACTATGCAGATACATATCTGCTTTAGCAATACCATCTCTGAATCATATTCCCCCAACCAAAATCTGCCAAAATTTCGGTGCCTTCCTTCAAGTGCAGATTAAACAATAATTATGAAATTCTGATGCAAATCGCCGGCGACCAAAAGTCTCCTTCCTTTTGGTCCCCTCTCCGCCTTAGCCATTATTGGTTCGAGAGTTCTCTGAGCCGCATGCCAGACACGAGCGAAACACTGGCAGCTTGAGTGGATGTCAAGAGTGGATGAGCCGGGCAGCAGAGACTCCAAGGGGAAGTGCTGAGTGCCCGGCATTTTGTCAAATGAAATTTATAGACACGGCAATGACAATCGGTAAATTGTCATGGCCATGGGCCTGGAGTTCATCTCGGCATAATCAGTGCTTAGGGGCAGTACCCGTACCCGTGGACCTCGGCCAGGGCCCAACCCAACCGTACCCAAAGCGAAGCCATCTCGGACAACTGGGATGATTGTCAACATTATTATGGCCCACACACACACCGTTTGATTATGCTGCGCATTCGGTCGGGGCACTCTTTTTATGCCTGCACTGCGACGTGTGACGGCTTCGATGAGGAATGCACTGCAAAAAATATCTATAATTGTGTTTGGGTGTCTGTTAGGTATTCAGATAAAACAAAGTCCCTTAGAAAAAAGATTTTTATTATTAAAAATCTTTATTTATTTATTTATCTAAAACTAAGAACTTGTTCTAAACTAAGAAGTAAAGTAAAAAAGCAATGTCATCCGGAGGCCTAGGATCGCATTTTAAGTTACTATATGGGTTCAATATTAAACAAACGAAATAAATTATTAATGTACATATACGACATAAAAATCTTTTGATATCCTTATTAAAGTTTGAAAGGTTATTTAATTTATTTAAATACCTTAAAAAATGTTAGTTCATGTTATTTATTGTTAAAAAACACTAATAAAATGTATAAACCTTCTGACTCGTTAAGGTTTACATACAGTTAAAAACCACACATAATAAGGGATTTAATAAAATGTTCCTGAAAATTCCAAATGGATTTTTTCAAGCATTGCTTCACATTTTATAGTAATTTTGAAGGATACTTTAAAATAATACTACATCTAATGTAGCTGCTATAGCAGAGCTTCCATATCTTGATTTTAATCAAAGGTATACAAAATAATAAAAAATATATAAATATTATTTGGCCACAATTGTCCAAAAAATGTTGTTATTCAAAATTAAGAGCCTACGATTAGGTTCTAAAGTAATCCTCTTAATAAAATGCAGAAGAATAAGGAAAAGGTTTGCTATAAATAATATTTACTTACAGATTTATAATAGCAAAAAAATTAAATATATCATTTTGTTTAAATCACAATTTATACTTTTTTTTTTTAAAGTGCAGCGATGTGATTTCGTACAGAGAAAGGGAATCTCTTTTTGGCCCGTCTGGATTGCGGGGTGGTGCGTTTTTTATGATGCTCCTCAAGTGGATGCGGACGAGGATTAAGATGGGGCTGGGGTTGAAGATGAGCCGGCGTCGAGCGACACGCTTAAGTGGCTCGCATGTGCCCCCGCCCCCCGTCTTCTTCTCCGCTGGCTTGTCTTAATTCAATCGATAGTTCACACATGTAATCGCACGGACGGATGATTGGGGGCTTCTTCCTGCATTTTACTTTTACTCTGGCTGCCCGGCTCTCTGTCACCTCTTTTTGCATGCCAAACACGTAGCGTTGACATTGAAGGGAGGCGACTGGGGCTGGGGGCTGCGAACTGTTTCTGTTTCCCGATCTGACTTTAACCTTAAATCGTTAACACATTAGCTTTCCGCAGTTGCCGCGTCATTCTGAGGGCCGTTGTCGCCGTCGACGCCACTCATTAGCGTAATGAAGAGCGAAGAGCCAAGTCCTGCTCGGAGCTCATTAGTTGTCGCTTTGTTTGGTCGTGGAAAGTTTTCCACAAAATATGCTCGTAAATCTCGATTTGGCAGCACTGAAAAGGGGATATTTATCGCGTCAAAGAACCCAAGTGCCAAAAAGTTGTTGACCAAAAGCTTATCAATCATTGATGTGTGTGGCTGGGTATGGGATCCGTTGAGATAGTTCAGCTTGAAGACTATATTGGGAACGTATGTACTTTATAAATATAAAAATCGAATAAACGCGTAAGTTTGAGAACTCTTTGAATAAAGCTTTTTATGATTAATAAACAAGTAAATGCATTATAAAAGTCACAGAAATGAGTAAAATGAGTAAAAAAATGGAATTTATACATAAATATACAACGACACATACACATATTATGTAATATTAATTAATTACCTCTTACTAAGTTCTTTAATTAGTTAATATTTGAAAAATATAATGTTTTGGTTCAGCAATCAAAAGGCTCCCTCACTTGAGTATATTTATAACTGTAAACAGGTGAGTTTACATATTAATCACAGTTCTTAAAAGAATTTTTAAAGTAATAGAAAATAGCTGTAAAAATTTGGTATATTCCTTATTATTCACCCAAATTTAATCTGAAAAGCACTGGAGCTCTGTCACCTCCTCTCCTGAGAGTCCTGCTTTCCATTGGTAATCTGTGGGCTGGCATCTTGTACAAGTCTAAAACTTCCTTACTTCCTTCCCCCCAAAAATAATTCGACTCTCCTTACGACGAGTCCATTGTCTTGCCTTTTTTATTGATGGGCCGACCGCCCTTGCTGTTTTTTACGACTTCACCCCGGCCTCTTTTAGTGAACGGTCAGAGACAGTCCAGTTCAGAGCAGAGTTCTTTCCCCCGCACAATTCGAGTCCTAACCAGAGTCATCCGTACATCCTTTGCGTGCAGCTCAATCGGGCGTCCCCGAGGCGATTTTCATACTTGGACATCCGTTTGCAATGTATCTTTATCGTTTTATACCGCTTCCGTGGCCAGTGCTCGGTGCGGCGTCGCATAATTTCCGTAATGACCAATGATATAAATGGAACTCATTTGCCATACCCCGCTAGTTCCCTCGTCCTGCGTCCTTCGTTTTACTCTGAATTGATGCGGCACCGTAAATCGCTTTGCACCCTCCTCCACGACGAATTCCGGAACCGTCTTCCACTCCTTTAACGTTTGTAATAATAAATTAAATCACATTTCGGTTTTTATTTCTGTTTTTCATACCCTAGCTGAAAGTAATGTAACTATTTTGGGATTTATTACATTTAGTGATGGAAATACATTTTCTTTTGGTGAAATACTATAGGCAATTTATATATATTTTATATTTAATAAATTAGAAACATTGTAAAATCTGGCAAAAGAAAATATTTCTATAAAGAGGCAACCTTTATCATCAGGTCTTAACGCCCCTTTATTATAATCTTTATATTGAAACGTAGAACTGAAATTTATACACTAATTTCATCATTAAATATAAAGAAATTATAAAAAAGAGATATGTATATAAAATAGTAAAATACAAATAAAATTGATCAATGTGTGACTTATTTGCATCATTAAAGCCAGGTTTTCCCTATTTCTCATTAAGAAACTGTCTGAAAGGAAGAGTACTTTAATCTTCGGCCTTAAATACGATTTAGGGCTCCTTTCAAGGCGCTCGGTGTTCGTCCATGTGTGTGTGTGTGGGCCACGGCATGATGTCTCTCCGGTTCATTGGCTGTGGCCCATAAAAAGCTAAAAGAGGAAGGAAGCCGTAGCATAAAGCATATGAAGACATTTGCCTTTGGCCTCAACTCCGGGCCCATTGCAAATTGGTTGAATTTGATTTTGGTCCGAGAAACGAGCGCTTTTGCCCCATTCTGTGGTGTCCACTAGATGGATCGATGGACGACGGACACCGGGGGGGCTGGGAGACGGGAGATGGGCGAATCTATTCTGGGGCAACCTTCGGCGAACGGTCGCTTTAGCTGAAGGTTGAACCGCCGCCGCTGCCGAAGCCCCAATCCAAATCCGAGAAGCGAGAACCAGGTAGCGATGGCGACACAGGTGCATCCAAATTGTTTTTGTTTCTTCCATTGCCTTATTTCTTTCTGGCATTTCATTTTGGTGTATTATATTTTATTTCGTATTATTGTTTTTTTTTTTTCAGCACTCGAAGCTGGGTGTTTTCTTTCCGCCGATTCGGCAGATTTCTTCCGTTGTTGCTTCTTTTTTTTTTTGAGTGGCTTATGTAAAAAGAGGCAAACAAAATGCAGCAGCAAAAAGCTAGATGAGTAATGAGAACACTTAAACATAGCCCAAGATCGGATATGCATATGTTTACTTAGGCTAGGGGCGGGGTTATGTATAAAGAGCTTCCTGGAATCCCATGTGGAATGTGGAGGGGATTAGCCAGCTATCGTTGATAAGAATGTCTTGTCAGAATCCTTGAAGATAAGTTCTCATGTTGAATATTCTTGGAAAGATATTAACAAAGAATAGTTTCTTAACTTTCCTATAGAATACTAACTATAAATGGTATTTAATTAAGGGTCATTGTAAATCTACAGAAAGTAAAGTCTCTCCCTGTGATCCCCCTTTCATTTATTTATATTCCGATTATTCGGAGACTCTCGTTTACCTCGAAAAATGTACAACAACCGTGGGAACATAAACAACGGCTTTCCTCACGTTCAGTTTGTATATATGCATATATGTAAATATCTCTGAGCTCAAGTGAAACCCAAATACATTACACAACTCAGACAAGTGCAATTAGAGCTCTGAATTTCACCGATCAGGGTGTTTAATTCGAGGGATGATATCGTATAGATTGGCGGGGTTCCATTTGATTTTCACCATTGACTCATGGGTTTTTTCCGACTTTATAAAAAGTTCCATAAGCTACATTCTTAAAGAAAACTTTTAATATCGGAATCTGGGGAATCTATAGCGGATAAACAAATTAATTTACTGATTTATATGGTTAGTCTTTAAAGAGGCACATTTACCTGTTTGTAATTAAAACTAGATCGTATTAGAATTAAGCTAGAATAAGTGATTCCTTCTTTATATTCTTGAGTAAAAATCACTGCATTAACTGCCAAAGAGAAGACTATAATATTTCTCGAAGATTCGTATATCTCTCCTACTAGTTTTGCGTAAAACCTAGATCTCAGCATCTTCATCAAACAACTCTCTGTTTAATCATCACTTTCGAACAATTCAAACTGATCATTGGAATCGCTCTCAGACAGGAAACTTACTCACGGAATAGTATCACCTCAGTGTTTCTTTGAATTTTGCTGATTAGAGATTAATGCAAAAACAATAACACAGTAGACTTGATGCGATTGCAACACGAAGCATGCGAAGGGGGTTTGGGGTTCCAACGACGCTCGTGTCAGCACTCTGAGGTCGACACTGTCGGTCGATGAACCCACGGGCGGAAAAACTAAAAAAAAAAATTGCACAAAAATAACAAAAATAATGAAAAAGTGATTGCAATAGCAGAAATTGCGATTCGAAGTCGAGCTCTTTCCCTATGAAAAGACTACAACAGATTGCACGCGCGAAATGCGCTCATAATGAGGTTACAAAACAATTATATATATTTTAAATAAATCAATTTAAATTTTTCGCCAGCATATTGTTATCGGAGCAACCAACTTAAAAAATTATTTTACTCAAACTTTTTGCGCAAATTAAATCTGCTGAATTTGCAATAACCTCGCAAGTGAAGCGACAAAAAAAGGCCGGGAAAGAAAAAAAGACAATCGATTGCAGGGATCAGCATTCCGTCAACTCGCCGCGCTTAATTTATTTATTGTTGTCGACGACTGTTAATGCAATTTGATGATTTAATTAATATTGAATTACACGGCCATTAAAAGCTGCTCGATAATTATACAATGTGCAGAAGAACGGCTCAATTCCAGGACTGGGGCAGAGTCGCTCTCTCTCCTTGTTATCGACATCGACGCTTTGCCGCCGGTGGTGGCACTGTACCTGGCCGCACTGCTCCTTAATTTATGCCATTGCAAATATTTAGCCAACAAACAAGCACACACACAACTTTGGCTAGGACTTATTAATTAAGAGAGACCCAGTCCCAGTCCCAGAGTCGAACACACCACCTTGCTCTCTCCGCACTCTCTCCGGTATCCTTGTTTTCTGCCCGGAATCGAGAAATCATAAAAGCGTAAAATCGAAATGCCGCCATTCCGTGGTGGCTGCCGAGCTGACTACTTCCTGTCTCTGTCCCTGTCTGCGCTCCTGTCCTTTGCTAAGTTTATGCGTTGCTTTTACATGAATCCTTTAATATTTACAGAAAATCAAAATGGGAATTAAGCTATCATGGTTATCAGATAAAGGAGAATGCAATTACTTCTAATTACTTAGTTGTTTCATGATAATTCACAATAAGGTTTGCTTTCAATTTTTTGTGTTCTGAATGAAATTAGAATAAACCCCAGTATCAAAAAACACTGTTGAACTTGTTTTCATAGACTAGAATTGGTTGCAAACTTAATTTCATGAACTGCTTCAAATTCGACAACATTTTATGAAATTATTTGTTGAATAAAGTGAGCATTGCATAAACGCGAACGGGTAGTCTGTTTCGTTGTCCTGTCTGCCGCCCCCTCTGGCCCGGCTTCCCTTTATTAACACGCATATCAATTCATTTTGATTGTAATTTATGCCGTAACCAATCGCTGCATATCGCTCACATCAGCCTCATCCCCCGGACCTTCCGACGGGGTAATAAAATTATTGTTTATAGATGGATGTTGCGGCTGCAGTTAAGAGCAACACAAAGTCGCAGGAAACTAAGACTTTGATTCGGCGGCTACTTTTCCTTTGTTTCTTGTTTAGTGGAGCGTGATCCTTAAAAGGAATCTCCTAGGGGGAGTTAATATGGCGAAGTCATGTATGTACGTAGATTTATGTGGATGCGTGGAAGTAGTGCTTTTAAAATTGGTATTTGCGTACGTATGTACGAAATGTTACGTTTATAAGACTGAGATATAATTTGGAAATAGGTTTTTTGAGACTTTAGGTCTTACAGCGTAGACTTTGTTGAGATTTAAGATTAAAGAAAAAATATTTAAATACTTTTATGCTTTACGTATTTGTAATAAGGTGAGCACTTTTATATTTTAAATTTTTTTAAACCAATGCATTAGTGGAACATTGCAATGTTCCTAAAAAAAGCAATCAAATTCTTTGAAAAATCTACTCTTTTATTTGAAAACGTGTATTTTTCAATTGTTTTTTGCAATGTGTCTTTCTATGGCATCGTACTATTTATAAATTGTAACAAGAAACTCAAGAAAAGGAATATCCTTATAGTGTATTCAAAAGCTGTTTTCTAAAAATGTAATGGGGTTCAAAGTATTTCTTTAAATTTATAAATATATACTTATTTTTTAACATACCATAGTTTGATATAGTTTACTTTAATCTGTAGGTGAGAAAGAAATTGTGAAATTAAAATTTTTGGGACTTCTAAAATAATTTCTAAATAGCCCCAAAAAGTAGGCCACAAAATGTGATACCTTCATACAAAACACTACATATTTCAGAATAAGTTTCGGTGCTAAAAATAATATAATAGTATAAAAAAACATATTTAAATCTTTTAATAAATTCTTAATAATGTTAACTTTTATATGCATTTCTGGGTCCGACAGGATCTTGACCATGAGCAGCCACGTCGAATGCCTGAGCAATCAGCCTAATTGAGCTGCTCCAATGGCCAACTTCTGGCCTGCTGCTGTCCCCATTGGGGCCACCACCCCCACACCGCTTCATTTGCTCGATACATCAGCCCTAAAAGTAAACCGTTCTAAATCAAAAGACAAACGTCGACAAATGACCCGGCGCAGTGAATAAATGAATACCAGAGAGGCCGACAACTCGCAATGAATGTGTTCGGTAACAATTCATTAAGCAAATAGAAATGTGCGCTAAACGCATTAAGAGATTAGCACACATGGAACAGGAACAACAATGCCGGGGGGAGCTGGGACCAATACCCAATACAATGCCCATCGATAAAGCGGCCAGAGCTGGGCAGCAGCAGCAGCGTAATGACCCTCATTTGCCGTAAATGCGAGCAGGAGGGGAGCTTGCCGGTCCCGGCCCTTCGTCCGCTCGTTCTGGCCAAATTTAATTGCAGTGCAAAGAAGGCTTTTGCCGTGCGGTTAGCTCCGGCTGCAAGTGCCATTTAGATTCGGTCTTCGGCGCTTCATGTGTGAAAAGGTGAAATCACGGCTGCTTCTGGCTTGTTAAGTGTTCATTGTTTTGACAACAAAGGCCAACAAAGCACATGTGATGTCCCGATGGCGAGTTCAAAGCGGAAGTCGCCAGTTGAAAATCACTTAAGAGCAATTTACGGTTTGCAAATTGCATATTTAGGGGGCGGCGCAGGGGAGCCGTTGATCCTTGATGACGCTTTAGAAACAAAAATAAATATATACATGGTTAAGCAATTACTACCTTTACATTCACAGCAATACTTTTCTGTACTAGCAATTAATAGTTCCATATTAATAAGTTTAAAGTGTTGTATGAAGAAAAAATTTAAACATTTGTTACTTCTGTACATTTTTAGTTAGGTCCAGAAGATATATGGGTGAACTTCAGGAATGGCTGGGAACTTTAGAATCCCTTAAAAAAGTGTTATCAAAATGTTACATTATAAAAAACAAAAAAATTATACACAAAGTATTTGGTTTCTTAAATATTTTATTTCCTTTTTAAGAGACCTCTTAAGGGAATTTTAGAACCATAGTGACAACGATAGACAACTGATTATTATTGAAATATAGCTTTACAACGGGCTTTTAAATTATATAACAAACAAATCATATTGACTTATCCTAGTTATATTTCTTTCCGAACCAGCTCCTTATGGTATTTCTTTTGGTATCAATCCCAATCTTCCGACACCGACTTCCTTCCGAATATAATATTCCCTGTATTCCTACTTCCTGCCAAATCAGGTTTTCGTCCAATCTTAGCCTCGAAAATGACCCACATTGAATGCCTGACTTCTTGCGACCAAACATCACGTTCCGTCGTCTTCCGTTCCTGCTCCTGTTCTTGTACCCCGAAATTTGCGCTATCCTTTTCATCAAATCTGTCCACTTCCTTCCACTCCTGCCGCCTTGCTCCTTCCACCCAGCTGCCGCTCGTGGGGCCTTCTCTTGTCCGCTGGTCATGTGATAAACGTTTATGATTATTTTTATGTTCCATCCGTTCGAGTCTCGACTCGACTCTGGCTTTGCCAATTTGACGCTGATATATCCAGGGACTTGATTTAGTTTAAATGGCGCTGTGGGAGACGGAGGAAGAGCCTGAGCTACACTGTTGAAAAATCACTTAAATTTAGGTATTTTATTTATATTTCTATTCTATTCTATTGTATATTTTTAAAAAAATATTTATAGCATAATGTTGTAATTTTACCCTTTTTAAATTCTTTTTAATAAATATGTATTATACAAAAAGTTAAGCCGTTAAGTCACATTTAATAGTAATCATTTTTATTTTCTAAAACTGTGTATAAATTATATGATATAATTTTCCCCCGTTTGGCTTAGGGCTATTTTTTTCCAGTGCAGTATCCTCTCCCGGCAAATGCAATTTATGTGTTTGGGGGAAGAGCCACACAAAATAAAAAAAGAATGTTTAGAAGCGAGTCCACACGTGACTGCAGTGGACAATGCTACCACGAAGCAACTCCTGCTCCTGCTCCTCAGCGCCCGGTTGTTTCCGCCCACATGTGTGAACAAATATTTTTTAGAGGGTGTCCGCCCTGGATGCGGGTCCTTGCTGGTGTCCATAGCCGGCTACGTGTCATTTGTCCTATCTGGCCGAGCAAATCTTTCCGCTGCCCCCGTTCTCTCATTCCGGCGCCGATTTCCATAATCGCTGGTTAAACAAGACCGAACACACTCGCCCGGGAATATGGAATCACACATGCCTGGTCAAGCTGACCACAGTTTATGTTTCTGGTTTTACGGCCCTAAGCCTTTCCGTCCTGCCTGGTCCCTTTGTGGACCTTGTTTGAATTATGCTTTTACATATTTTTATTCACTTAACACAAAAAGGGTGCCAAGGGTGCAAGGATATATGGGCGGGAAGGTGCCTGGCTTAATCAAATTATGGCTTATCTCGGATGGTGTCGACATGGCGGAGGTCAAAACGCAAATAGCCATAAACATGTAGATTAAATCCCCATTGACCAGCTCCGGCAGAGCCAACCGTTCACCAGTCACCCACATAGCCCCTGGCATTCTGTGACCTTGTTTCTTCCGGAGGTTTTATTACGTGTGAACCCTTTATGCAGCGGTTGTTTGCATATTAACAGCCTGACTTTGATAATTAAAAGTCTATTTTTATGGTTCCTTATGCATAGCTACGATCTCAGATCGGCTGAAATATTTGACCCAAATCGAATATTAAGTATTTAGCATGCTTATAGGAGCCAACAGTAGAGAGACAAACATATAAAACTTTGCTTGTTTTTTTAATATCTCATCAATGATTTATGATGTAACCCTGACAAAATGTGTTCAGGATTCTAAAAATTTATTAAGTATTTTATTATTAAGTATTATTTTGGTATAAAGGTATTAAATATATTTATTTATATAGTATGTTTTCATCTAGCATCTAATCTTTCCAAAAATAAAGGTGCCACTCACATATCAAGTTTCCCCTGTGAACATGGAATCAAAGGACAAAAGACTTAAAGACAAACTAAGGTCATAGCTTTAACCAAATTTATACCAAATTTACCCTCTGAAATGAGCCACAAGAAATCCATAAATATCGACTTGGAATTGGTGAAAAAGGACCCTGGCATCGAACCAGCAGCAGTCAAAGAACCGGCATCGTTTCACGCTCAATTCAAATGTTGTTCAATCTCATTGAAACAATTTGTATTGTAGTTTTATTACCACAATAAAACGGATTAAGCAGCTCACCCGCTCCGCGTCCTTCCTTCCCTGAACTCTCCTGGAGAAACGAAGCAAAAGGATACAATGAAGTCAGACCCGAGAAAAGGGGGCGTGCCTTCTATCGCTGGTCGTGTGTGTTGTTCGCATTTTAAATTGGTTGAATTTCCGCACGAATTAAATTTTTTTATGTAGCTCACCAAGTGGAGAAGCGAAAAATATTTCACGCTTCGACTGATTGACGATTGGGGGGGCAGGGAGTTTAAGGGTAAGCCATATTATGAAGTCCTTTCCGGAATATTTCACACTTTGGCCGTACAAATCAGCGACACGTGGCAAGTGCCATATAATTTATAACAGGGAAAAAGGCTGAGAGGAAGACTTGGGCGAGACTTTGCCGGGTATCGAATTCGATCCGCTCAATCTGCTGAGGAATTTTTCAACATTATTTTGGGAAACTTTAAACTTTTTTTCGGTCGCTTTTCGGGTGAGACTTTTTTCTGGAGCGGCGCGGCGTCTAACTCATTTGGCTTAACATTTTATTTTCAAATGGAAAATTAATTTTTCTCCTTTGTGGCATTTTACAGCAAACGTATATTTTTGTAACTTTCTTTCATGTCATCTCAAAGAAAGCGTCTGGGTTCCCTCAATCAATTTGCTTGGATTTTACGCTGGGACTGCTCCTTTCACTGGACCAGACCTTTGTCGAAGGTCCCCACAGCTATCCATATATCCATACATATGTCAGATTCATATCTAAATCTATTACAATTCATATTTTTATGCCAAGCACACAGCCCTTCACCCCATCGAATATTTCTTGATTGGGGGATGGTGAACACAGTCCGGTTCGGGGAGATAAGTTTCCCCACGATATTATCACCAATTCCCCAGCTGCTGCTTTTCTTTTATTTAGTATTCTTTGCGATTTGACAATTGTACAATTGTATCTTATTTTAAGGATTAAGCA
The DNA here is from genome assembly GCA_008042675.1 of Drosophila seguyi. Lineage (NCBI taxonomy): Eukaryota > Metazoa > Arthropoda > Insecta > Diptera > Drosophilidae > Drosophila > Drosophila seguyi. The sequence continues at coordinate 687 of VNJU01007890.1, read as the reverse complement.
GCGATTTATAAATCAATATTATACATTACTTTCTGAGGAAAAGAGTGAAACAAATTCCAAATTTATAAATGAACAATTTAAATAAGTTTCCGGAACGCTTATATACTAGAAATCGTATTAAATAATAAAATTATCTCAAGATATAAATAATAGTTAAATTCATTTTCGTATTCTCCTGTTGTTTCTAACACGTAAATGAATTGACACAGGCATACAATTTTTATACCCTTGCAGGGTATTATAATTTTAGTCAGAAGTTTGCAACGCAGTGAAGGAGACATTTCCGACCCTATAAAGTATATATATTCTTGATCAGCATCAACAGCCGAGTCGATCTAGCCATGTCCGTCTGTCCGTCTGTCCGTCTGTCCGTCTGTCCGTCTGTCCGTCTGTCCGTCTGTCCGTCTGTCCGTCCGTTTCTACGCAAACTAGTCCCTCAGTTTTGAAGCTATCTGAATGAAACTTTGCAGATAGTGTTCTATATGCTCTCACTACTATATAAGTCGGAACCGGCCGGATCGGACGACTATATCATATAGCTGCCATAGGAACGATCGGTAAATTTTAATGAAAAAAATTATAACTTAGCCAATTTTTAAGATATTTGCATAAAATTTTAGATCTGACCATTTGGTATTATTTTAGAATTTCGGTTTTAATTTTATCAAAATCGGACAACTATATCAT